>CM040241.1:263521474-263606536 GCA_022545495.1 Chrysanthemum lavandulifolium
GTCAACAAGTTAAATGCTTCTTACATGTCATTGCAATTCCCGCTTATTTTTTTGTTGGTTGAAGATGGCTACCATGCGGGGCGTGTCTTATTAGCGAGCGCTCGTGAACGACCCGCTTCCAAGAAAATGACTATGCTAAAATACTATGCATATCGGTGCATGGTCGACTCAGCGAATATACCACCGCTCGCGAGGTGGCGGGCTTTTCAACAATATGTTGTCACCGCCCTCTTGCGGCATAGAAACGATCGGCGTATTGACTACATAAGAGAACACCGAGGCGATATTCGCCATGATTACATGGCGGGTTGCCGATGCTTTATCACATCAGCGGTGACCAAGATGGATCGGATGTCGGTTCAAGACAATCCTTCTGTCATCTTTACGGAGGCCACGGTACATGTATAGCCCTTCTGGGACGCATTGGCCATTTGCACGTGTACATGGGAACCCGTCATTCTTTATCCGCGTTCACATGCAATGTGAGCGGCACGAAATAAAGAATATATGCAAGACTTCCACGTGTCGCGATTCGCGAGCCGAGCTGATGTTGTTGATCGTGTCTTTGAAAGAAACATGCGATTTTGTGTAACCTAACGAGATTCAAAACCATTCGACTATGTTGAAGCGGTGCTATTTGACCTATATCTACGATATCTCGAGATAAAGTGCTCACTTTTCTTACCTACCTAGATAATATATTTTTCAAATTTTTCATTACGATGTTATCTGCAGTTGAGTTTCAAAAAGAGGCCTACCTTTGTCATTTCTTTGTTATGGATCAAAAGAAAACCGGCGCGTGCAAGGCCGTGGGGGCGTAGACATATATGTATCGGCGAGCTCGGACCGTCAAGCGACCACGAAGGCTATAGAATAATCGCGAGTTCATGATCACGCCCGGTGTAGGCGCGGTGAATCTATCGGCACCATGTATGCGTGGTGGTGATCGATGTACCAAGAACTTTCCTAAGCCATTTTCCCTTGCAACATACATTGATCCAAAGGGTATGTGCATTATGCGAAGAGATCGACCATAACAACGATGATACAAGAATGTCACCCTGACCGCGGATATGTTGTCTTGGCCGTATAACCGTTCTCTGATTGATGCAGTTCTATACACATATCAACGTCGAATATTGCGAATGGTCCATGCTTATAAAATATCTCTTCAAATACATTTCAAAAGGCCTGTCGGTGTTACTCGCATTACAAGATCCACAGGAAATTGAGAAACAAGCCTGGCCGCTCTTCATTGCAAATTGATGAAATAAAGAATTTTAAAGATCTGAGGTACATTGGACCATACGAGCATCTTGGAGGATCGCGGGTTTTCAGTTAGCAGATCCACGGTCCGACTGCTGCAGTTCACGCGAAAATATACAGCGAGTGACTTTTAGAAGCCAACAACAATTGCGAGGCAATTGTTGATATGAAATACAACAAAGGACCACGCCAGCTGAATGGTTCAAATACAATACTTGTCTGAGATGGCCGCCGTCTCACGTATTTGACCTTTCAAAAGAGTTTGTGTGGTATAAAGATGGCAAGTATTGGCGGCGGAGGAAGCGTTCAACCACCCTCGGCAATCGATCGTTTGGCATATATACATCCTAGCTCACGACGTGCGTTCTACATGCGTCTGTTACTCTGTCACCAAAAAGGCGGTGTCATTCCGCCATCTTAAATCGAGTTGGTGAAGCCGTCTATCCCTACATATAGGCGGCGTGTGAATCGATGGGTCTCTTGGCGGCGATCGAAGTGGAACATTGCTTTACAAAACGCTTCTTTATCGGCCACTCCGGTTTGATGAGGAATCTTTATTGCCCGAATCCTCATCTTCGTGATGTTTCTAACCACATTGCATTGCTACGGTCAGCATATGGATTCCGTGTCGAGAAGACATTCCATTGATACTTGCCTGAGTATTACATATACCAAACCTCCGTGTCAATCCGGATGACTTGGAAGGCGGTCTTATGTATGAGCTACAAGCAATTTTGAACTTCTACGGAAAATCAGTCAAGGATTTTGGCTTTGATCTTCCACGCTCACTTGTGCGGTTTTGAATAGCGGGGCAATCATGCAAGAAAGATCCTACAACGGTGATGCATTGGGGCGAAAGTCAAAGATTGGTTGTTAAGTAAACTTGAACAACGAATAATCTTTGAACAAGTGATTGATGGTGTCGCAATCATCGGTGACTTTTTTTTTTGTTTATGGTCACGGAGGAACGGAAAAAAACTTTCGTATGGAAGACTATAATTTCTACCACGAGATCAGAGATGGAAAAATTATGCTTGGCGGTTGCTTCTCGGTGCTCGCCGCTTTATTACTACCGGCGGGACAAAGCGGCGTTCAAGATTCAAGATACCTCTTGATTTGACAAAATTGTCGGTGTGCAACATCAAAAGAATACACAAATGGCAATCACTGGCTAAAACAAACCGACCTTATCATATGGGACCGAGGCTCCTATGAATGATCGCGAGATGCTTTGAAGCACTTGATCGCACGTTAAGAGACATAATGAATACACGAAATAGTACGTTTGGGAACAAAGCGATTATTTTTGGTGGGGATTTCGGACAGCCGCTACTGTCAAGAAAAAGCTACAAAACAAAGTGTGCCTGCTACATGACCTTTGTCATACCTATGGCAATCTTTCAAAATCATTAAGCCTCAAAGCGAACATCGCGTCTGCGGCCTGAGGCCTTTCGCCAGAATATCGAAAGCGGTTGACGCCTGCTCAAATGGTTTGCTCGAAGTTGGGAGCGGGACCATTGGCAGCCAGAGGAAAATGATCGGCAGATTCAAAATGGATACGGATACAGATAGATCTCTGTATTCCGGCGGCGCGGCGACTATTCAAGAACTTATTAGTTTTATATATGATCGGCCGGACTTTACAATCACGCAGCGCGACATTGTTCGAAGAAAAGCTATCGTGTCCGTCAGAAAACAAGGCGCAGATATAATAAACTCGGTTGTCCTAGATATGTTAGAGGGGATACTTACACTTTTACAAATGTAATAAAGCGTACGTACCAAAAACAAATGATGGAGGAGCGACGGAACTATTATACCCTCGGAATACTTAAACACACTTTCCCTTTTCGGGCATGCACATATGAGCTTATACTCAAAATCGGTGCGCCTATAATGCTACTAAGAAACCTAAACCTAGGTGGTGGGGGCGTACGTAGCAGGTATACCGGCGAATGATTATTCTGTGAGATATATAGCGAGGCTTATTCAAGCAAAGATCATAAGCGGTACAAGAATGTCGAAAAAAGTTTACATACCGCGTATTTTGCTCATTAATAAGGATGAAACTCTTCCATTTGTTTTTAAAGAAAGCAATTCCGGGTTAAACTACGCTATGCAATGACAATCAATAAAAAGTCAAGGCGGTCTTTGAATAAAATAGTATACCTACCGAACACATCTTTAGCCGTAATTCGATTGTATGTTGCATTGTCGAAAGCAACATCTCACGAAGGTTTAAAATGCTAATCAATGGCCCGACGGTAGAGCAAAGATAAAAACATGACTAAAATGTTGTCTACAAAGATTTTTAAAGCATAGTTACAACCTATGAGTTCTAATGCTCGCATTTACATTTTCAATATACATGTGTCCAGTCACGAGATACCTATCCTGATACCCTTTAACTTTGTTACAACAAATGTTTGATTATTATTACCATCGTATATTACATAATATCATGTCTATACGTGCTTGCTTATCTTTACGATTTAGAATAGCCATACTTACATCGTAAATATTATGCGTATACTCGTATACATTTGTGCTCACTTTTTCTGTTTCCTTGTCGGATCGAATATGAGAGGCCTCTAGCGTTGTACCATCATCGATTCTGGAGACAAACACAAAGCAGGGCCTCTAGCATTGGGCGTCGTCAGTTCTAAAGGCAAAGAAGTTATTACACACTCGGAGAGAGATTAGCCTGGCGATCTAAAAAGCGGATCTTGATAAAGTTATATGCAAAAGGTCTACCGCAAATGGACACCAACAAATAAACAAGCAAAACCGGTGGTGATACGTGTGATGCTAATTGATAAGCGGTACAACATACTATTCTATAGCGCCATAAACAATAGGCAACCCATATACTCTCAAGAACAATCGAGAAAAAACATCTTACATTTATAATTTGCTATATGATTTGCGAGGGGAGCATTATCTGAGCAAATGTTAACTTACGTGAAAAAGCCAAATTGGCGCGCTCTGCATCAATAAAACTTCTGGAATAACGGGTTTGGATTCACACCAAAACAATGGATGCAAGTTGTCCCATTTCACTTTCCTTAGCATTTGGATCATGCCACGAGATATTAAAGACACACGATCTTGGTTTCCCAAACCACTATTTCAACCGGCAACCATCAAGACACAGTATTCATTAATCGATGTTAAAGAATGCTTATTAACGGTATATGATACAAGCATCTATAAAACAACAACATTGATACTTAACTTACATAACATATTTGCAGATTACATAGGCGGCGTCAATATGTAGCAATCCGAGATATCACTTAAACAAACCAAAGATTGACTATTTGGAGAGACATCGGTGTCCGAAACTTAGAGTAAGCAACAAACATTTATCTGCGAAAACCTAATTTTTATATTCACTCTAAACAATGCTTTGTACATCTAACGTGGCAAAGCAGTGCGCTTCACTCTATGGAATCAAGATGCCCGAATTCGGGACAAAAAGAATATGAAAACGCAGAAAAACCAACAATCATTACGATTACTTCATGCTTGGTCGAAGAATATGGAGGTAAATTTAATACTTTTAAGCTTATCATTAAGCCTATTAACTTTATCTTTAACATATGCTTGAACTATCTGAGGACTTGACTTCGACCGCACATATGCAGAATACTACTTCAATCCGGACATGCAGAGAATACCATGAATTTCGCTTGATGTAAGTTACGAAACTAACACTAAAGGAATACACTATAAATTTAAAAGGTCCTAAAGCCATATAAATTAAGCGTCTAGGTATGGCGAGTTCTTTGATCCACACCGATACTAGATGTGAAATGCGAAAGATGTGCGGATCCGCAGCAGGAAAAAGTTAGGCACCGCGTCACTCTAGCAGTTAGCAAAGAAAATCCCGCAGAACCAACGGGTAATGACCACCTTATTGCCCACCTCATCAAATAAAAGTATACTAAGCAGTTAGATTTCTAATGAAGCGAAATGTCCGCTTTCTTGTCGATGCAACAATCAACAAAATCGACACAAAAGGCCATGGTTTTTCAAGAAATGCTATGTTGTAAGTTAAAAATCTCGAACAATGGTCACATGCCCAATACAACAACCAACGTCACGAAGGCGAAGTGCTTTACGGGTAAAGTACAACATTGCCATATTTTATGCCATTATAAATAGGCGACTTTTATACGAATGTATCTATCGCAAATAACGGTTTATATTCTTTTTATACGATTCTTGCTGAGAGTTGAATTATCAGGTAGCCTGTGCCAAATGCGACAATGACATGTTTCGATAATGAAGCGAATTCGCGGTAAAGATTGCAAGGAACTAGCTGCGAACCATACCACGGCAAAACTCCTATGAATACCAGCGAGCTACTCTCTACAAGGAAACAAAAATCTTCGACTACATTTTGATCCGAGATAGCACAAAAGAGCGTCGAGTTTTCATGCGGATACATGTTGGGATGAGACACCGTTAGTCGCATCGGGAGATTGTAGCACCGGTCAAGCGCCATGGATTTTCGCCAAAGAATCTGACCACTGTAGATACATGCGGCAACAAAAGCGAGGCAAGCTTGAGCAGTTCAACCCAAAAAGCGAAATGGTCCCCGCGCCAGCGAAACCATAAAATCTACACCTCAGTGCACTGGGTGCGCGCCACAGTGCTAGCATCTCTTAAACCGGAGGCAGCTGGGCAGCTTCGAAGCGAACAAACTCGCACTGCGCCTTTCATGGAACAACCTTCTTTATGGAAACATCAAAGCGAATGAAGAAGCAAGTAGAAAAATTACTAGAAAGAGCTTTTCACCGACAGCTGAAGCTACAAACACGGCGACAAAGCGCAAAGAAATCCAAGAAAGAAGGCGATCAAGCATACACTACAAATGGAAAATGCCGATGAAAATGCATATCATCTACGTATGTTTCACTATCCATAAAAGGCGGTTGCTTATGTAAATATTTCTACCTATCACCTAGCACCAAACATACTAAGCAGCGTCTACCATAAAGCAGTTACATCGATGCGTATTTTGTGCATGCCCTATCCGACCATAACTTTAACAATATCGATGTGTATCTACGCGTAACACATCTACAGAACTTTTAGACTTATTAACATACCGTTGCTATTTGGTGCATCTATTTGGTATGTCATGACTTATGCATTTATCATTACATAAAAGTTTCCTGCACAAAATAAGTGAACAATGAAACCATCATTTGTAAAACTAAAAGATTGATAAATACAAATAACCCATATTTTTATTCATAAACAATACACATGTATAATGCCAATACAAAAAAAATGCCCAGCTCGCGTTATTAACTGCTGATCGCGCCTGAACATTAAAATTAAGCGCCCGCCATGGCAACGGACCTGATGAATCTCTTAATAATAATAAGAATCGGAAGAAGAAAAATTACAAGTTTGGCCCCAGTGGTTTACCTCAAATAACATGTTTAGTCCTTATATCGTTTAATTACACACATACTTATTTTAAAAATCTATTACCCATTTAGTCCTTATTTTAAAAATAGGGATCATCGTATAATTATTCTGATTTTTATTACGCGGATAGTCTATTTCCTCAATAAGGACTAAATGGGCAACTGTTTCAAAAATAGGTATGTGTGGTGTAATTAAAATGACTTATAGACTAGCATGTTATTGAAGATATGTATGAAGACAACGTGTAATTTTGTCTAATAATAATAATGATAATAATAATAAATAATAAATAAAAATAAAAAATTATCGAATAACACGACTGATCAATTTGGCGCAAAACCCTGTAGTGCGAGGTCGGATGTCCATTGGCGTTATAAGGCATCAGCCAGCCCTATAACGCTCGACACCGAGAGTCCTCTAACGAAACTGAGTTCATATCTTGATAAAAGGCATGGTCATGAAGTTTAAACTTGACCATAATCATATATTTGTTTCGTTTTGAGCGGAAGTGGCAAAGCAATTTTGGTCGGTGGAGCGCGAACGCGAGCTAGCAGGCACGACCTAGAATGAGCGCGGGCTAAGCGGGCATGGGGCCAGACACGCGCGCGTAGTACGAGGCAGTGTGTTATCTGAGTCGACAATAAAATACCTAAAACAGCGAATTAAATTCATTAGCGTAATATCTTATTTATATTAAAAACTTAAATACATTATATAAAAAATATTTTAAAAGCGATCGTAATATTCTACGATTGAGAAAAAGCAGTGTGGCCAAGTTGGTGCTGGCGTTTAAGTTTTCGATGGTATATGTCTATTCGAAAAGAAAAAAAAATTAAATGTATTAAAATCTTTAAAAATTCTTTCGTTTAGTACGTCTTTTTGTTTTTGGGCATTTTACCCTCTAGTTTGAGGCTAGCAAATGAGTTTCTTTAATAGATTGTTGAATACAATGGAATAAAGCATGAGACAAAGAATTCAAATACACATGTTTATGCCCAAAGTGCAATCCTTTTAACTGAATACTTTTCAAGAACTAACTTACAAGAAAGTTGATTTGGTTTGTTATTATTATGTTTGGGTGGTTCCAAACAAGCACTGAAATGTTATAGTGTGGCTTGACAATGTCGAGCCAAGACTATCACGAAGTATTTCAAAATGACCCAGATGAACAAATCATCAAAAACCATAAAAGGGTTATCTCAAAACTGACTATATTCTTAACTCACCACAATTAACATTGCCATAATGTCAGTCGAAGCATTATTCTTTACTAACGCGCGGGGTCCCTGAAATAAAAATTTTCGATTAATAATGTATTTTAGTTTATTATGTTCTTTTAACAATAAATTTATGGATATCAAAATTTACATTATAGCGGTCTGTTCATTCGGGCTCGAACTTGTTATTTGCGTGCTCTGCTGGGCCGAGCCCGTTTGTAGTTCGCTCGTTCGAACTCAAGCCATTTGGCCCGTTGCCCGTTCAAGCTTTAATATTTAATATAATGTCTTTATTATTTGTAGTAGTGAAATTTAATCTGAGGAATTGTGTTTAATTTGGTTGTACAATATGCTTGATAATTTGTAATTCTTATATAAAGGGTGTTTTAATAAGCTGTATTAATGTGTTTATTATTGACGGTTAAATTATTGACTTCGTTAAATAGCATTAATGTGGTGTTTGTTATCAATATACTTCTTGTCTTATGCGTTTGAAAATTATGTGCATTAAAGTGTTGTACATTATGTTTCTTTTAGTGTAAGTAGTAGTTATTATAGTCATCAATAACGTTGACCGCTTTAATAAGCATTAATGTTGTAAGTACGAAAATTACATCATGCTTATTTTGTTGTACACTATGCTTATTTTGTTGTAAATCACGAAAATTAGTTCTGACTATTATACATTGTGCTTAAATGGTTTGTAATTTTTGGTGAAAAGGTGTTTTTAATAGCATTAATGTTGTTTGATAGAATTTTGGTCTTAAAATGACATCACGCTTTATTTTGTTGTATAATATGCTTACTTTGTTGTAATTACGAAAATTGGGTGCGTTAAAGTGTTGTAAACCATGCTTAATTTCTTGTCGTCTTAAAATTAAGAATGAGGTGTCTTCGTGCGTTATATATAGTATAGATTTAATTATTTTGCATTTTATTCGTGCTCTACTCTTATGGAGAAAAGAAAAATCAAGTTTTTAGGACATATATGAACTCTAAATAAAAAATGATTGATGCATTCTATATACTTGAACTAAAATACAGTTAGATCACGAACTTGGCTCGACGGATCGCGATGGGGCGAACCTCGCCGCTTCGCCATACGGTCCGAGCCTTGGCCATTAAATGCCGATTAGATCTTTGACCAATAACGCCTATGTCGGCGTCTGCTGCTTGTTAGTTATTGGAGGGTATTACGATCCTTTCACATTTATAACTCAACCTAGTTATATCCGAAGCGATTTACCGTATACCATCTTGATCGTTTCCTCCTTCCTCACTGAAGCCTCGCGCACTTTAACTTTATGATGGCGACGGAGCTTACTTGGACGTATGGCGATGAGATGGTAAAATATGTGAAGGCCAAATATCGGAATACTTGGTTAAAGAGGATGAAATGTCGATGAAATGTTTGATGATTTATCACAGTTAAAAGGAAGCTCAGTGATGAAAGGTTAGTCGGGTTTTTGTATTTGTATTATTGGCATTTTAAGGGAGGAGCATAAATAACTCCAATTAATTTGGAAATCCGGCGGTGTCGAAATCTGTCAAAAGAGGGATTATAGCAAGCTAAAGGTATCGGCGATATGGTTGACTATGTCATGACTACTTATAGAATAAGTGGGATATAGGAGATGACATTGGCGATGTGATACTTGAAGACTTGTGGGAAAATATGGAATAAAGTGCGAGAAAGGTTAGACTTTAGAGTGAATGTTTACAAGCTAAGAAAGTTGTAATGGGTCGACTCGATTATTTATGTTTTGTCTATCTTTCGGAGATACTAACGTGAAAAAAATGAAGTTGATGTCATTATTATTTGAACGCATCCGATGATGAGTGTGGGAACATGTCTTCTAAGACCACTAATTGAAAGGTTCCACTTCCCAGCTCCCAAAGTTGTGCTTGGTCTTGTGGCGGTACGTGGGATGCTCAGCACAAATAGGAATGAGTGGTATGTGCCTCCCCCAGGACCTCAAGTCTCCCCCGTGAATAAAAGCCTCCCATCAAGAAGATCACTGTTATTTTTAGTTGTTGATGTAATGAAGATGTATATTTTTGGTGATGATAGTTCTTGAAAACGATAGTTGTTAACATGTATTTTGCTCCATATGGTGTAGTTAGGTGGTGGTGTGGGTATAATTTTGAAATGTTGTTTTCATTTTGTGGTTTGCATTTGCATATCCGGTTTAAGTAGGTGCTTGGGAAAACCCATTTTGACTTTATAAGGTCAACATAAACCAAAATATTAGAGGAACCACATTGAATTGTTAGTATTTAAAATCTCTTTTGTTTGACTTATAAAGTCATGATTGAAAGTGTAACCAAAATTCAATTATTATAACAAAAAACACTGAAACATATCGGTTAAGCTACATTTAGGCGAAAGACAACATAGCATTTCTTGCTAGGAATTCAACGCTTTAAATGACTAGTAGGTGATCCATTTGGTCTTTCGATTGCGGTTGGTTCAAGTGGTGTTTGTCTTGGGCGTTCTCATTTGGTCTTCGTTGCGGAGGTGCTTCACGTGGTGTTTTCCTTGGGCTCTCCACTTGTTATTGAGGTTGTAGGTGGTTCAATGTCTTCTTCGTCATTGCCCGGATGCACCAACAATAGTAGGTACAAAAATATGTAGACCCAGCACATATCCACCACTATCTCCTGTGGTTGTGTTTTCCTGACCAACACCATCGCTACGGTATAAGATGTGTGTCCCACATCTCAAACACTTTGGACAAACATACCACATAGCTCCATGGGGTGGGCGCTTTAGCAAAAGGTCGATCCAACCCTGTTTTCCCTTTGAACACAACAATCAATGCATACCATTTGACAATCATTTTCTACATCCATGGTGATAATATGTTGGTATGATAAACAATTGCTGACTTAAGATGTATTATATAAGTAGAAGGGAGTTGTGGTTGTTGAACAAGTAGATAAGGAGTAAAGACAACATAAATTCTTACAAGCTAGTCAACTTATAAAGTCAACAAAAAAAACAAAAACATGTTCAAACATAATATTGTCGATATTACAAATGCCTAGAAGAGTAGAAGCCTACAACCTTGAAAACTGCTGGAATTTGTGCCTTTCAGAGCGATGAATTTTTATCCGACACATATGGATGTCTTGGATGTAACTCTTCCGTAGACACTCCATAGTAAAACGCCCTAAACCTCGCATCTTCAATCCAATTTTTCCTCTCGTTTCCTCTTCAATGCTTTTGTACATTCTCTCCTCTTCCAAAAGCTCTTTGGAATGCTTCTTCATCCAACCTGGTACGCTTTCTTCATCTTCATCCAAATTTGTGTGTTCTTTTACTTGATCATAAAAGAGCATCATAAAACTCTTGTTCCATAGTCTTCCTTATATAAGTCTTCATCCATCCCTTTACAAAAGTAATACATTTGCACATCGACTAGAATGTAAACACTCTAGAACAATCGTTATACAAATGACAATTAAATGAATACATGTTGCCTACGCCATCACAATGCCTTTTTCTACCTCGAACCTTACTTTCCTTTGTTGGTTTGGTACATGATCCTTATAATGACTAGACTTATTATGTCGAACACTTTGACAATTGGAGCATTTAATGTTTTCTGAGCTCTAGATTTACCCATTTTGACTCAATTTCTCTAAAGGGGTTGGGTTTATGTATTTGAATTCAAATTTGTGGTAAAATATGAGAATAAGGTGCTTGCTATAAGTTAATGCAAGGCAGGATAGGGGACTAAAACACATGTCCCTACACTCTAATCCATTTGACCAAGGACCATAGTTCTACCAACACTGAATACAAGCAGAACCGATATAACAACTCTCTTGAACAAATACAACAATTAACAACATAATTAACAAATTAAAACACTAGAACATAACATATAGATTCATTAACTTCATATTAAACATTAAATATTCAAGTACATATTTTTCCAAAAAAGGAAAACATAACCATAGCTTTTCCTACTCGACACTTCCTAAGATCATCGAGAATTTGTTCTCACACACACAGTGAGTGTGTTGATGAGATCATCCTCATTATCTCAAACGCCTTCAAGACATTAGCCTTTTGAATGTTGCGAAGATCTCTATAACCTTAGTTCATCTTAGTAGTTCGAAAGCCTTGATCTGAGAGATGTATTCTTGGGTTTCCTTCATACCCGAATCAAGTCGATCAAAGTGTTTTGGAGTCCTTTAGCAATTTTGATGTCCTTATCGTTTCTCTCGATAAAAGAGAAATCGAGTCAAATATGTAGTCGAGTTCGAAGCTTTAGCGAGTCCTTCAAGTAGTGGGAAGTCGACCATTGGGAGGTTGATGAGATTTTCTTAGGATATGTTTCTTGTGATTGTTGGTATGCAATTGGTATGGTGTATTAACCAATAAATACCAAAAACAACAGACGTTCCAAATTCGGGGACTATTTGTGAAGTTAGTAAGCGAGAGAAAAAGTCAAGTTTGTGTGAGAAAAAGGCGGGAATTTTAAGTGCAAAAAAGCTGAGTGGCCAAATTGAGGGACCAAGTGTGACATTTTAAACCTAATACCACGCACTTGGCCTTTTGCCTTCCTTGATAAAGCTTATCTTGCAATTAATGTTTTGGGAATCACGAAAGAACCCAACTAACAAGATCAGAAACCATAAACACTCTCATAATAACCCGACCCATTATGAAAACCCAATCCATGCGAAACCTAACATACATCCGCACGCATGTCTTGAAACACGCATCTAGTCGAACCCATTCTTAGAAAAACTAAAAAGTAAGAATGAATAGCGAAACATATTCGTCTCGGCTTTACAGGATGTGAAGGAAGAAGAAGAAGGTGAGGTCTGTTAGAATCCACTATAATGGGGTTTTGATTATAGCCCCTCGGTATGAGCGAGGTTCATTAATTAATATGTGTGCCTTTACCATTGATAGGGATATATTTAGTTCAAGCCTTGATAATGTGTTATCATATATTAATGAACAAAAATGCGTTGTTTTTCAGTGATCCTAAACAATCCTAGAAAATGGTTTGCATTTGATTCATCACGATGTTGATGTTCATACTTTGTTTGGAATGGTCGAAAAAATGAGTCAGTTGATATCTTAAATAGCACTGGCCCCAAGTTAGCACAATTTACTTAAAAACATCGGTTTTGAAGTTGTGAGTTGGGTGACGGGATGCTAACTTTGGGATGCTAGTCGAAAACACCTTTTAGGACTGAAAGTCAATGGCGAGGATAGATAAGAAAAAAATGCGGTGGAACCGGGACACCAAGAGTGAAAGGTGGTTTAGTAATCAAGGACGAAAAAAGGGTTGTAGCTAAAAAAGGGACAAAATTAAAGGAAAATGAAAAGGAAATATGGTTGATGAAGAGGAGGTTTTGCCTGAAAAAAGGAGAAAGTTGTTCAAGAATTTAAGCGAGGGTTTAGATGGGAAGGGGAGGACAAAATGATTGAGTTTGCGAGGGTTTGATGTTGAGAACTTTGATTTTGACTTGGAGGAAAATTTGAAAGGGTTGGAAGTCTTCTGCGAGATGTTTCAGCGGTGTTAAGACACCCCAGAGCAAAGAAAGATTACAAAGCTGCGTCCTAACCTTGTTAAAGGCGACCCTAGGTGATATTTGATGATGAATACCATGTCATGTGTTAAATTCCATTAAAATTGTAACACTTCGGTTCCTAACTTATATGTTTGTAATTTGTATACTTGTTTTTGCAGACAAAGGTGGCGGCAGCATCATCAATTTAGGGCTAAAAGTTTTGTCAGTTGAAGTTTTAGGATATCAATCTCGGATGTGTAGATCATTTGATTCGGCGGACGGTTGAGCGTTTTGAAGTTGGGCCCAAATTCATCTTTTATATTTTATATGAATCGATAAATTAACATGTATGAGACAATGACTCAGTAGTGTCAGTTATGTTCGGTTTCATCAAACACTGTATATAGTTGAGTGTTATAAGTCAACTAGCTAAGTAGTTGATAATGTATAAATTTGTTTGTTACTCACGGATAAATTTCGCGAGCTATTACTCTTTTACCGAGTTGACTTTTATGAAGTCATACTTAAGTGGTGAGGACTCGGTGTACAAATTATTTGTTCGAACAATATCCCTTTTTGTTTTGGTGGAATAGTTCTTGAGTTAGAATTAACTAGGTTGAGTTATAAATGTGAAAATTATGTAACCTCCATGACCTGAAAGAGACGTTGACATAGGCGTTATTAGTCGAGGACAATCGGCATTTAATGGCCAAGGTTTGGACCAGTAACGATGAAAAGGCGAACCACGCCACATGCGTATATAGCGGGCGTTGTGTAACACCCCAAGTATCCGGCACAATGGAAGATTGGTATCGAGCTTGATTATAGAGAACCGTGTTGCATATGAACCTAGACTATAACTTCATCTTACATGAAACTTTTAACACTCATTGTTGTCTTCAACATTCAATGCGCCATACCTACTCCTTAACACAATACTATGTTATTTATATAAGGACATTTGTATAAGCGATTGACTAAACATAATCGCATATGCCTATTCGGCGGTATGGCATAACTAGATATCCCCGATCATATACATTTTTGTGATCTCGAAACTTTCTTAAACATTGTAGTTGATACAATGGTCTCATTACTATTAAGACATTGTAAGTATGCAATGGTCTTCCTTATATCTCAAACATCGTGAGATGCCTGATTGACTTAGATATATCTCGAACATCGTGAGATACACAATTGACTTAGACATATCTCGGACATAAATGAGATACACAATTGGCCTAAATATATCTCGGACATTAAGAGATACACAATAGTTTTATCTATTTCTCAAAAATTGTGTGTTGCACACTGGTCTCACTGGTATTTCTCAAACATCGGGAGAAAACTATTTCATAACTATGAACTCATCGACTCTCTTGAACTCTATGTCGATTTTCTTTGATTATTTTACTCCTCATCGTCTTCGAAGATGAGTGTGAACATTCATTCCATACTCTTGGAACACTTACGAAGTCTCATAATACACCACCTTGTAACTCATCGATTAAGTATGAGTGTTGTGTCGAAATTCTTAAGTAGGATGATTTGGAATATCCTTATTTAAATGGACGGGACGCCTTTTCATTTAAATAAAGAAATTATCGTCGCCGAACCATAAGTTTATGATTTCTTACTTATATAAATTGGGACTTCTTTATGTAAGTAATGAATTATAAATGAGTGAGACTTATTTGTATCCGATATGACATGAGTATGAACTCGAACTCGAGAATCACAAGTATTCTTTGAAAAGATCTATAAAACACGATAGTGTTTTACCACTTTCGACAAAATCTTAAGACCTCATTCGAGCAACTAATTTCATTCTTAAGTTATCACTTTTCTCATTACAAATCCTTACAAACATGAACCATTTGTTGAGCTAACAAAATTGGTTAAAGTCAATTGAAACCGGGCTCGATAGAATCGGATGTTTCAAGAACATAATTGAAACCTACTGATAGAATCGGATGTTTCAAGAACATAATTGAAACCGAATTGATGGAATTAGATGTTTTAAGAGCGAATTGAGTTTGCCAAGGACTTGATTTTGCAAGTCGCATAAGTCAAAGTATTCCATATTATTGAGCTAACGTGCTTGTTACACTCTTGAACTAATGGACTTAGTTAGGTCTCAAACTAACTAGCTGGGTATAATGTCCCATTTTCCATCACATAAGCTTTCCTTGACTTATACTATGGTTGGCCATTATTTTGAGAACATTATTTCTAAGGTTCTCACTTGCCACATCCCATCACCGTTTGTTACTATTGTAGTTACTATTGTTATTTTGCTATTGTTAGATCCTTGAAGCGATCTAAGCTCGCATAACTTGATCCGACTGGGTTGTGAGACATGCAGATTGTTTCATCCGGTGTGGTGATCGAAGCGGTTTCGTTCTCTTGAATCTTAAGTGGAAGTTCTCATATGAACTTTCTCCTAACTTCTCGTTGGTTGAGACCATCACTAGGCACACTATTGCCAGCGGCTTGAAAGAGCGAATATAAGTTGTGATATCAACAACTCTTACAACAAAACTTCACCTCCGTTTCTTGCACCTCTTCCGAGGACAATACTTCTTGAATTCTAATTTCTTGAACTTACCATGAAATCTTGTGAGTATTCTCAATACTAATAGATTGAGCAACAACATTTTACCCAACAGCGGATTGTCTAGAAGCATGCTTGGCAGCATATTTGACTTTGCAATATTTAGCACAATTCTTGATTAAATTTTACGAGCTTGCCGCTACGAAATCCTCATAAGGAATCTAGTACAATGTTTACTTCGGCCCAATATTAGGCTACACATTATCACGGAAAGGTTACCACGGATATAAGCGTTAACTTTCAAAATTCATGCTAGGATTAAGGTTTTGTTGAAAGCCTCATTCTTTGTGAGTATGATCAGTTTGGGGAAACTAGAAAAGCTAAACTTAAGATATATTGGACTTTATACGATGTTAGCAAGATTTCCACACGTAGCTTTAGGACTCGAGCTACTACTCGAACTTGGCGGTGTACATGCCGCATGATTATGTGTGCGATACGAAAGTGTCATCGATGAGACAACTCACATTACTCTGGAAGGAATCCGGTTGATTTACGTTTGATCTTATCGGAAAATCTCTCGAGACCATGGACCATGAGGTCAAACGACTTAAGAAAAGTCGCATTCATTGTCAACACTCAATGGAACTCTAGAAGAGGTCCTTAATTCACATAGGAGCGTGAAGATGAACTGTGAAATATCTTGTTAGCGAGATAACACTCGCGAACTTGATGGCGAAGTTCCATTCTGAAAGTACCTCACACTCTTCCGAGAACATCGTCAACTCATAACACAAACTAAATCATGAGGACATGATTTGAAGTAGCAATGGAGCTCAGTAGCAGCAAGTAAATTTTCATAAGGTAAAATGACTATTTTACCCTTTGACTTCTTAAAGTTGACTTTGACTTTTTACTGTTTGACATTTACCGTAACGTAAAGTAAATCATCATGGTAGTAACCAAGAATTTCCCAAGTTAAATAATTCAATGCTTTTGAATTATTACACTCTGAACATTTTGTTCACTTTTGGTCGTAAATAATTATTTAAAGTTGTGACTTTAATAATTAAAGTTTAATCGTGTAAAATTTCCTCGTGGTCAACACAAGACTACGATAAGTCTAGGTGTTCAAATACTCTATTTTTATCAATAGTGATATTTTATATGAACTATTGCAACTTAGATATTTTTCAGTAAATATTTTACTCTTTACGTGTCTGGCGTTCTTTCGAACCTACATTATTAGGTTTTAACAACATAAACCCGCGCAAATAGACTTGTCACTGCTTTAATATACTTAGTTAGAGTATATTGATAAGTTTGGATATTTTCATAAATATTATATATTTATGTTGCCCGGTTTTAAGTCTCGTGACTTAAGGGCTTAACATTAATAATTACGGTGACGAAACTACACCTCATAAACTAAATACTACTCAAATTTTTGTGATCAATCTTATCATAACACCATCATGCCACGTTCGACCACACTAAGCCTTTTAACTTCACACATGTCCTAACTAGATGTTGTTGTGTACACATGTAATCCATATCTTGCAAGATAATACTAAGGCTTATCTAGACACATTTATTAGATCAAAACAATTTCACATATTTTCTTGTTCTCTCTTGATCTTACAGTCACCATGACCACCCATGAAAACCATGTGGCCTTGTTTCATCACTTGTGCTCTTATAAGACTACACATGTCTTAGTAAAACATAAAAGTCTTCAAAGATTACTTTTCCACAAAGATAACACATCAAAAACTCTTTCTTCTCCCTCCTCGCTGCGTGACAACCCCTCCTCGATCTCCGTCCATAGTTTGATGTTGGGCTACAAGTTACACACAGATGAAGAACTAGGTGATCTCTAAGTAGTGCAAGGTTGTTTTGGTGATTACAAGGAGAATTAGGGGATCATCAAGGGTTCAAGGGCTGAATATAAGAGCACTATTGGGTGATTATAAAGGGTTAGAATCAAGTGGTGAAAAGGTTCAAGAGAAGTGTTGAAGATTAGAGGTGATTAAGATTGATTTGTATATGTGATGCTTGTATTTCTCCAACCAAATCATTGTGAGGTTTGAGTATATTTTCATATTCATTCAATATGGTTGTAATAATATTTATTGGATGTAAATTTGATATAAGTATTACATGTAATAACGCGATTGATGTTGTACATGAAGTTTGTAGCATGAAAAATAAGCTAAAACAAGCCTGAGGTGGGTTTTGTAAGTTGAAATGCTGGAACAGGCCCAAAGATTTATTAAACTGATCATCTCAGTAAACTTTGAGGTTAATTCAATAATATGAAGCTTGTAGAGCTATGTCTTATGGTGGATTTAGCGGATGGGCGCCTTTCATAACTCATCCCGATGAGGTAAATGAAAGCCAAAATGGCAAAACATGTCAAAATCTGCACACCATATTTCATTTAAGAAAAGCCCATGGTTCTGGTCATTTCTGAAGTCGACTCAGTTTTATGAAATGTAGCTAAGACACAAACTTGAAGTTTGGCTGAAAGCGTGTGTCAAAACAAGTTGTAGAACTCAACTTATGGTCGTTTTGGCAGGGCTGAATGTGACCAAACTTTCTGCAATGAAATATAGGTAGTACTTGTTATTAGACAATTGATATAAGTAAACTTTGGACTTTGGACTTTCTTAAGCTTGAGAATCTGTTGGAAGTAAAACTAAAACTTGGGTTTTGAATCACTTAAAAGGACTTATGGTTAAAAAGTTATGGTTAAAAGAAGATGGCTAGATGAAAACTTGATATTGAGTCAAAAGTCTTGAAAGCGATTTTAAAGCGATTTAAACCCTTTTACGGTCCGAATCAGCAAAAGTGTAAAACGCAAGTTGCTCGAGAATGAAATTTTCTTCAAAAACTCAGAGCACGTGCGCTAAAAGTGAATGAAAAGTCTAAAAAGCAGCAAAACTACTACCGGACCATTGTGACCCGGAAAAACATCCATGGTTAAAGAAACTTAGTTGTATTTTTGATTTTGAGACAAAAAACAAAGCGTGAGCACAGCGAAAGCGGACAATATTGTGATGCGAGTAGGCGGGGGTGTTACAAGTGGTATCGAGCCACTCTGAGGTTCGGGGATGGTGGGAGGCAAACCTCATCGAGGGCGATGAGTCCTGGGGGTGATTGTAACACCTACAGGCAAATCCCTCCGGTGTGGCACGGAGAGATCTTGGGCTCATAAGATAACGTTAGCCTTAAAATGACACAAGCGTTTTAGTATAGTGTGCGATATAAGTGTACCGCGTATATGTAGTTTGTTGGCTTTCAATATGATGTTGTACATGAATCCTTAAGTTGATGTATCCATAAAGTGTTGTTTGGCCTATAGCCCTTTTATAAATAACCTCGTACCATTGTTCGAAGCTATCAAAATCAAGAGGTGGTGTAGTGAATGTATGAGGCCGGGACACTTTAAATCGTAAATCCTGACTCGTCGATCGACACGAAGAGCCTCTTTGTGATAATGAAATTCCTACCACTATTGTGGTATTTATCATTTATAAGTAAGTGTTTGACAAAACAAATGTTGTACAAAACATATGTCGTCTTTAAATCAAGACTATTTGAGTGGTGACGTGATAGTATAAATTATTAAATGAAGCATTTCATGTGCAAGTGTTGTTCATTTAATGAGTTTTGTGATTTAAACATTATATTATGATGTTGTGTAATATAAATGTTTCAAAAGTAGTTTTTAGACTAACATGTTTTATGTTTTTAAACTTTGTGAAAAAAGGTATTTATATAGTTGGTATATATTTCATATAGTCATTTTGTCAAAATCTAGTAAACTTTATCTAATGACCAAGTTTTTGGAATAATTTTGGGTCAACATGCAAACTAGTCATGTGGTTAAGTTACAATTAAACAACTTAAAAACAACAATCATGGTCATATCTAGTGGTTATATTCAAGTTAAAATAGCTTGAGACGTTCGTCTTGGTTTTGTAACACCAGCCTCACCGACGCAATGTTATCAAAACTTTGCCTTGTGAGCTCACGGCTTTGTTTTGTGGCCTCATTTGAAGACTTCGGCGGTCACCCAAGCCAAGACTACTCTGCATAAGCACGCTTTCTTGCCAGGTTCTAAAGAACTCCACTGCGATGAGAACCTGGCAGCAGTTGTGTCGTTTTAAAGCGATTGTTATCTTATGAGCCCACGATCTCAGACCCAGGCGCGGGTGTGGGTTTGCTTGTGGTGTTGCACGTTGCCCCAACTAACTTCTTGTGGACATACTGGCTGTATAGAAAAAAAGTCAGGTTGGTAGAAAAAGATGTGCGGTGCCCTCGAGCAAATAGTTTATGTGCCCTCGACAATCTCTACGGTTCCCTAATAAGCAAAACCGAGCAGAATTTGAATTTGACTCAACCGAATCGGCTGAACCGAATAGCGAAAGAACCTATAACCGAAGCGGCAACCGAATAATCGATTACATAATTTTAATTATTTTTTATTTAATTATATATATTTTAGTACAAAATTTATTTTCAAACTTAAATAATGATATATTTATATTAAAAAGAGTTTTAGTAATTTTTTCATATAAATACATAGAAAAATATTATATTTATACTAATAAAAGAGTTTTAGTACTTTTTTCATATAAATACATAGAAAAAATATATATTTATAAAATTAGGTTTCGATTCGGTTTCGATTTTTAGTTCTTGTAACCAAGGCGAAGCTTCATTATGACTAGAGAGGCTATTTTACCCTAATATTTTAAATCTTTACGTAAAATACCGTCTACTAATAAACAATTTACATTATAAACCTTAAATTTTATAGAAAATGATGAGTTGGCCTCCTAAGTTTCATGATTTACACTTTGGCCGCTTTTAAGATAATCGAGCTAGCTCATATGTGGCTCATATCCATATCCAGACCGATAACCGAATATTTAGTTCGGTTCGGTTGATTATATTCAATTCGATTCGGTTAGGAATCGATTCGGTTTTTCGGTTTGGTTCGGTTTGGGTTTCGGTTAATGTGGATATTACCCGTCCCGTGAACACACCGCTAAACCAGACTTTGTAAAATATTGCCAACTAAATTAGTCCTCGAATTTTTTCCATAAAAAATAATAAAAATTAAAAAAAAAAAAAAAAAAAACATTATTAGCCAAGTGAGATCATTGTTTTATATAACATTTTATGTTCTTAGGTGTTGTTTGTTTTCTTAAGTATCTTTTAATGGCTTTTATAAATTTGAACTGTCAAGAACATTTATTAATGGAGTGTGTTTCTTTTTTTCACGATTAGATGCGTTAAGATATTCAAACTTTGTATTCAATAAAGCTTTGAAGAGAATCTTACTACTACAACTTTTCTTGATATCTTGAAGGCAGTGCCGTGTGCCATAGACGAGATATTTTAGCGAAATATCGTTAGTGATAAAAAAGTTTATAGGTTATAAGCGAAAAATAATAAAGTTTAAAGATTTGGGGATTAAACATAATGTTTTGAAACCGGTTCGACACAGTGGTTCAACCGGTTGAACAGATTCACGGTCGGTCAACAGGTCAATTTAAACCGAGTCAACCCGATGGGTTGGGTGGCAATTGTCACCACGGGTTTGAAGCGTCCGGGTCAATCAGGTTTCGATGTGTATTAATAGTTTCGTTTTGAAATATATGTTCTCAACATTTCTTTTTAGTCTCAACTTTTACTTTTCTTTTTTGGTTTTCCTTTATATAGTATAGCGGATGGTACATGGCGTTTTGGCGGCGGGTACCTGTAACGATGTCGGATAAATAGATCTCGATGAACCTAATTCCACCGGTTGTATCGGTTTTACGGGTCCTCTCGGTTCGTTTTCGGATAGCTTTTATTGGTTGGCAGAACCCGGTGCCAGCGACACCGTTCTGGTTGAACTATTTGGTCGATCCGGTTTCAAAACTATATATACCATCAACTTGTTAGGCTTGTATTAAGCTTTGTGTGTTTATTAATTTGTATAATGTGTATAAAACATGTACTTTTCATTTTAGAGTGCTTGCTAAAAAATAACATTAATTAGTGTGTTAAATTATTTTATATTTTGGATTATGTTGTAAACTTTGTTTAAATTGTCTTTCATCGTTCAGTATTAAATGTCAGGTTTGAATTTTACAAGTCTTTTTTCTTAACTTTAGTAATAAATTTTTTTGTTGTGTTATATAATATTTGATACAAAATATGAATAGATTGAGTTTTAAATGTATTTCCACTCGTATTATTTTTATCTAATAATATATAACACAAGCAAAATATTAAGTTTAAAGTTATAAAGAAAAACTTGAAAAGTCAAACTAGACATTAATATGAACGAGAGAATCTGATAATTATTGTACTTATTAATAAAGGGTTTATCTAACATGTGTCTAGAGCGCGAGTTAAGCATATTAAAGAGACGTCAGGTCCTGATGAGACACATGGAACCACAAAAATGTACTTTCTGTGGATTCGCTGTCTTCGTGAGGCCGGTGTCTTTAGTATGTTTAACTTTGCCCTTAGGGCTGAAGTTAAATCATTTAATAAAGGGTGTTTTAATTAGTTATTGTTAATTTGGTATATATGTTTTATTTGGTTGTATAATGTGAATAAATAATTGTCTTTTAAGTAATGTGGTATTTTAGTAAAAGTATTAATTACTATTTATCGTTTCTCCTCTGACTTTCAATATTACACTTTTCAAGGTTTAACCATATACCCATTATATGTAGTATAGATAAACTGGTTTATTGTATTTTAAACATTTTACACTTTTATAAAAAGAAAATAAACAACATTATAAAATTTGGATAAGCGAATCGGATTCAGACTCAGATCATGTTCAATCATAGCACCATAGCACCAATAACGAGTCGCGTCGGTAGCGTCGAACAACATTTAACATTAATAACATCACATTGTGATAACGTCCAAATAACGTGAATAACGTTTCATATTTTCAATTTCACCCCTAAACTAAAACAAACACTTCATTTATTAAACTAAACATAACATTAAATTTGAAAACATATTACCATACGAAATTAAAAATACATCGAAAAAAAGTTACAACAAATAAAAAATACATCGAAATTAAAAAAGCACACATGAATTAAGCGTTACGATATAAAGGAAATGACAAGCTAACAAAACAAAAAGCAAATACTTATTCGTCGTCGTCGCTCTTTTTGTTGTTGTCCGTATGGATTCGAGATTCTTCAACGAAACATGCTCCATAAGGTCTGTTGGAGTTGGGTATGCGTTGTCGATTAGTGTATTTCTTTTGCTTTCTGATGTAAGTATCACGTCTTCGACCCATCTTCGTTGCCTCAAATTTGGCGACGGATCCACCCAATTCGTTATAGTCACGTAATGCAAAATTTTATATTTTATAATCGTGTTATGCAAAATAATGCAACAATACATGATTCAACGATCGTGGCAATTTCCCATTGACGTGCCGGTTGTTGTAGTATACCCCAACGGCCTTAAAGAACACCAAAAGCACGCTCAATATCCTTTCGGAACTTTCTTGTCTCCTTTTAAAGCACGTATGTTTGTCATCGCTTGTTGTCGTGAAGGATTTGACGAAAGTTTCCCATCGTGGATAAATTCCATCACCAAGTAATACCCTGCTCATACCTAGTTCCGCTGACCATATAAGGTGCTCTTGGGGCATTATCGCAAGAAGGTCGTCGAATAACGGAGAGTTATCTAAAACATTAATATCGTTATTTGCCCCCGCCATCCCAAAAATGCATGCCGATCCATAAATCTTGAGAAGCAACAACAAGCATAATTGTTGGGTATTTTTATCACCCCTAGCAAAATGCCCTTGCCAAGCCAATGGACAATTTTTCCATTCCCAAGGTGCATACATTCAATGCTACCAAGCATTCCCGAAACCATGTTTTTCTTCATGTTGTTGATAAATTTTTGAATGTCGCCCATGTTGGTTTTCTTAAATACTCCGCATAAACATATCAATAATACATTTGTTAAAATTATCAAGAAGGTCGCCGAATAACGGAGAGTTATCTAAAACATTAATATCGTTATTTGCCCGCCATCCCAAAAATGCATGCGGATCCATAAATCTTGAGAAGCAATGTTTCAAGCATAATTGTTGGGTATTTTTTATCATCCCTAGCAAAATGCCCTTGCCAAGCCATCGGACAATTTTTCCATTCCCAGCATACATTCAATGCTACCAAGCATTCCTGGAAAACCATGTTTTTCTTCATGTTGTTGATAAATTTTTTGAATGTCGGCCCATGTTGGTTTTCTTAAATACTCCGGCATAACATATCAATAATACATTTGTTAAAATTATCAAGACATACTTTTGAAGTACTCGCACCCATTTGCAAGTATTCATCAAATGCATCGGGTGAGGTGTCGTACGCCAATTGGCGTATGTACACTTCATTAGAGCACTTATACTCATTCGACCCGTAGCATCGGGTGTTTGCCTAAAGAAAGTAAAATGATCTGGAATATTATCGGAAGTAAGATTCAATACCTTCAACTGTTTGCAGGAATAGTTTCCGGCTCATACGAAATCTTCTACGAAAATTCCGGTTTGAATACTTACAACCTTCTACGAAATAATCGTTGCGCAGACGTTCTTCCGCAGCTCACGCTCACGATATATATGGCTACGAGAACGACTAGGATGTTGAGATTCAATACCTTCTTCTTGTTCCAACCGGGGTGATACTCAGACGCTGGACGCCATAAATTGGAAGTCTTCTGGTCTTCTATCCGACCAAGACAGAGAATATCACCAAATTCATTTGGATCCATTGTGAACGAACTTGATTCTTGAATTATGAAAGTGTGAGAGAAGTATATAAAGTGTGAGAGAAGTGTGAAAAAATAGAGTTTTAGTTGGGTATTTATAGTGGTAAAAATGTTTTGAATTAAAAAAAAAAAAAAAAAAAAAAAAAAAACTAGCCATTAGGGGTTTTATGTAAATTTTTTCAAAATATAACGCTACTAGCCGTTGAGGGGCTAGTTTTGTAATATTTTCGAAATGTTTTTTTTTCTTGCCCTTAACGGGTGTTAAGGAGCCAACGCCCCACCAATAACGTCGTTATTTCTCATGCCCTTCAACGACGTTATTAAGCCCTCCAAAGCCGTTTTCACGTTATGATTGAACATGCTCTAATAGCTTCTTACCAAACAAACAGACAACACCTTACTCTTGGAATGTTTTGGATTTACGCATCAAGATAACTTTATGAGTATATGCTAAACCGATAAAAGCTTATACGGGAAGTTAAGTCACTAATTAAACATATAGATCGAGTTAATTTTGTACATGAATATTCTTTTTTTACTAGTGCAATTTTTACAACCGATTAAAAAATAAATAAATAAAAAATAAAAATAAAAAATTTCTATTAGTTATTGAGTTTCGTTAGATAGGTTAGTTAATTTCAAACCCAATAGTGGTTTGGGTAGGGTTCATTCATTATTATCAAAGTATGATTTAGATAAATACATATGATATCTCAAATATAATGATTCAATCAATAAAACTATTTGATTATCTTCACAGATCCGAAACTCTGGTAAGATCCACCTGCAAATTGCTATCCTCCGGTCATCGGCCATCACGTGATTCGGAGGATCCTAGTTATTTTCGCTTTATTTTAATCTTTTATTAGGATTTTGTTTTTCATATTCAAGGCATAAACCTTAAACCCTAGCCGTCAAAACAAACAAAATATGTACGTAGAGTTGCCTTCAACCAACCATATTTTTTTTTCTTCTTCATCAAATTGTTTTCGCTGTTGAGGATCATTGTCGTTTTTCGCACATAGTTGGTCGCAAAATTGCCGCTCCTACCTAAAGGCAAGCAAGCCATGACGTAAAAAAAAAAAGAAATGTCACGCAAAGGAGGAAGCCGCAAGTAATAAACAACTATGCCGCCAAGTATAATTATGATTTTGTTCAACCAATCAGCAAAGAAGATGATAGAAGAAAAGAAGAAGCGGCTTTCAACATATGTTCCAGTTTGTCTGTTCGAAAATCTCCCGTTCAAACTGCGGGAGAGTGTTAGATAGGTTAGTTGGCCCAAACCCAATAGTGGTTTGGGTCCATTAGATTTAGGGTTTGGTTGCTTATTATCAAAGTTATGTATTTAGTATAAATACATATGATATCTCAAATATAATGCATTCAATTAATAAAACTATTTGATTATCTTTCATTTCTGTCATTAAATAGTAACATACTATCTCTAAAGTACCATTTTTATACATGAACTAAATAGCGTTCTTTAAAATGTTACAAATTTTCTAATAGTTTTATAATATGCACATTTCTGTGACGCGTCATATGAAAAGGAAAAAGCAGTGACATATGTCGCATTTTAGAGTATGACACGTCATCTAAACGTGCACTTTTTAAAAGTTAGTGACATTTAGCGGAACACTTTTTGATTCACATACGGCACTTTGTGGAAATCACATTGCTATTTAAAGACCTAAAACCTTTAATTTTGGTCACCTACAATTAAGTCTATAATCACCGGAAGAAAATATTTGAACATTGCTAATGAGTAAAGGCTCCATCGTTAACATGACATAAGTTGTTTACCTTGAAAACATTTTTTGACACAAGTATTTTCTTGATGGTTAAATATTGATAATGAATACAAATTTGGGTTGCATTAGACCCCTAAACCATGTAAGATAAAAAAAGGTTTATTCATAATTCCTAAATTCTATAGTGTATGCTGTATAATATAAAACTATGAGTTAATAGTAACAAAACAAACCTTACTCACTAACAAAACAAACCTTACTCATCTAGCAATTTTCTTTCTAAGATACAGATTATCTTGCTTGAGCAAATCCACACATAGACTAAGTTGTCTTATTGCTTCTCTTTTTTCTTCATCTTTTTGAGCCAGTGACTCCTTTTGAAACTTGTTTTCCTCTTTAAGTCTCGCTATTTCCTCTCGAAGATATATGTTTTCTTCGTTGGTAGATGCACTCGAAGACTCTCCCTCCTGATAATGAGGATCAATGATCTCCGGCGCACCAGAATCTTGATCATGGCTGAAGTCTATTGATTCATAACAAGTGTCATAAGGGTCATCCACATTTGTGCCATGGAAAGTTCGGTGTTGATCATGACGTAAAGCTAGTGAACGATGGGCTTGATAGAAATCTTCAATGATGTTAATAAGTTCTGGCCGATTCTTATAATACATCTCCGCACGTTGTGCAAAAGTATCTCCATTTTCTTCTATCAATTTCAGCATGGTTTCAGTCTTTTCATCTAGCACTGTGTATCATGGTTCACATTAGTGTCATTCATTAAAACAAACAAACAAACAAACAAAAACGAAGCTCCCTATAGCATTGCGTTTTCAAGGTAACTAATTATGTAACACAAATAATCTAAATCACTTGCTTAGTTGTCCAAAGTTTTTGCAATCACTATTTTAGCTTTTGACGAACTCTAACTATTTAAAGCGGCTACTTCTAAACTTATTATCTGTATTTGTTCATTACGAAACATATTGAGTATAGATTTCACTATACTCAGATACTAGAAACTGAATATCTACAACTTGATATTCGATTACTATATAATCACTCTCAAAAACACAATACCAAACACCTCTAAAAAAATAAAAGACTTGAAAGCACAAGGAAAATATTGTACCCGCAAGAGTAGATCGAAGCCATGAAGACTTTCTTGCGATATTGCTTTCCCTATCGAACCACCAGTAGGAAGATAACTTCTCCTTTACCTCCACCATTTTCTTTTCACCTTCACAAATATATCAATTTTCAATATCAGAAAAACTCAAAATGAATAACTTTAAAAAAATTTAAAACGCGAGCACAAAAGTACGTCCATTAACAGTTAAAACTAAGAAGGTGTTTCTTATTTACAAGACTATCCGAAAGCGTACATGTTATGAAAACCTATCTGTAATATGTACAAGGCCTTTTATAGACAAAATCCGAAATTATAACATGTTCACACCCCATGTACATGAGTCTACAATCAAAATACTGATCAACTAGCGCGAAACTTTTTTTTTTTTTTTGTTAGACACTATGTTCTTCACAAAACTAATTAATTTAAGCTCTACAAAGATCACTAAAGCAAGCTAGAAACTAGAAAGAGTAATTTGCTTACCAGAAAAAACAAGTAAACAACCAACCACGCAACTTTGATAGTACAGAAAACGTTTTTAGCTAAATCATCAAAGTAAAAAAGTCTTTCTAGTGCTTTAGGATTACGTTTAAAAAATCTTGGGATTAGACAAGATAAGTCAGATTAGGATTCTTTTTAGGATTAATAAATACTTTTAGATTGGTATAAGATAAATATTTAGTTTGATAAATAGTAATTAAGGAGATAACTAGCTACTTTAAAGATAACGATCCCAAACACCCTCTTATCACTTAATTTGCAACTTATTTTGGGTTATGTTATTTGCTTATTTTTATGCAGAGATCATTTTGTATCACCCTTTTTTTATAAAAATAACCAAATTCAAATATTATTTCCAAAGTTGTTATTTTTAAGCTACTTATAAAATCTTATTATGTTTAAACAAAAACATACACAAAGAAGATAAGCAAACCCTAACACCCTCTTAGAGTTACATACTTATGCAAACAAAAAATAATTTGTACAACTATAGAAAACAAACGCAATAATCAGATAGGTCATGTTTGACACACAAAATTATGATAAGATATGTTTATTTTTTGAAAAAGAAAAAATAATAATAATAAGCTACTTAATATATAAGTTTTATTTGGCATACAGAACTTATTAGAGATCAGAGATTTTAGAAAAATAATCTTCAAAATCTTTTAAAATCTGATGCTACTTCATATAGCGTATAAGAATTATCTCAATTTTAATCTCCCTGTTCTATCTCCATATTCAGCTACAGCAACAGTTACTTTCGTCAAACATACCATAATCACTTTACGGATTTATAAAGAGATGAGGCTATATTACCAGAACAAAGAACACAAGCACAAGTTGAAGTTAATTGGCGGGAAGCTTACCCCTTCAATATCTAACACAAACAAATGAAGAATGCATGAAGAAGATAATTGTTAACTGTACGTCATGTATGGGTCATACTATTCCAACCCTCCCTACCCCTACCGCCACCTTGTCCCCCTTTGTCCCCCGCTTTTTCCAAGACAACACATTTTTATGGGTTTACGTTCAGTATTCACAGCTTTAAGCGTTTGATTTATTAAACTTTATATTTACGCCCGATTTTCGATTTATAGCGTTTTGATATAAACAAAATTATAAAAATAAAAAAATAAAAAAAATAAAAAAAAAAATGTGTGGTGTCTTAATAACCAAACGTGTATTAATAACTCACCCGTCATGTATATATAAGTACGAGGTTGTACAGATTTTGGTTGTTATCTACTTGATCATGGGCCCACTTTTGGCGGTTGGGCCAACGTTAAGCTAGCTAAAACCAAGAGTTTGAAATGGATCAATTTTACATTTGTTACCCGTGGCGTCACATGCTGCGAATGGCACATAGGTTAAGGTAGTCCAACTGTCCAAGTGAGGTGGAATTGTCCTAATGTGTGATGACTATTTGGGTGTGCAAAGACATAGTACTAGAATGGAAATAGACCAAATAGTAGTTTTTGTTTGATCACAGTATTTTTAAATTTTATTTAACAAAATGAGTATTTTCAAATTTATTTAAATTAATATGGTATTTTTCAATGTTTCATTGTCCATCCCACCACTAACGCAATGACAAAAGATGACGGTAGGTCTAGATGGTTCAACTTGTTGGTTAATAACTAAATAGGCCTGAAATAACAATATAAAGAAATATACTATAAGAACATAAGCAAATATCAAGCAATATCTCCTAATTTTTGTAAATGTCCTTGATTAATTGATAAATGTCAGTGATTAAACTGATCTTAATCAAACAACCATAGAAAATGGAACTTGAAACAAAGTGAGGGAAAGTATAAACAACGAAGATAATATCTGAATACAAAATTAATCTAGGCCAGGCGACATGAGACCACATAATAACAGAGCAGCTGCCATGACTATAATTTCCTATCACATAGCTTCAATCATACATTCATACATATATCTAAAACTTTAAGAAAGAGTGTCTAGTGGTGGAATTTAGAAACAGGATTCCAAGATAAATCATTTGAATATGGGATAAAACATTTCACCATGTATCATTATAAACCTTTGTCCACCATGTGACTTGAAACCCCAAACGCTCCTATTATATTCTTACTGTATGTTTCTATACATTGTTATTTCAGGCCTATTTAGTTGTTAACCAACAATGTTGAACCATCTAGACTCACCGTAATCTTTGTCATTGCGATCATGGTGAGATGAACAATGAAACATTCAAAAATACCATATTATCTTAAATAAATTTGAAACTACTCGTTTTGTTAAATAAATTTAAAAATAATATGGTTAAACAAAAACTCGACCAAATAGTTGTTGAACATAGTATGTCTCCAAGGAAGGTAATTAACTAATCGATTTATCAAGATGGCGTGCCCTCACATTCGAAAGTGAGGTCACGCACACCCTCGGGGGCAAAACCAGACTTAAAAGCCACCCCGTCACCTCTTGATATTTGTGCAATGGGGTTTTTTATTTATTAGAGGGCATGGTATGGTGCCAAACACCACGCCATCCATCCCTTTTGCATCGTGCCAATTTTGTGCTATGGTATCGGAGCATCGTGCCAAATTTGTGCCAAATGAATTGAGCCAATGCAATGGCTCACGCCATTTGCATTTTTTTTTAATATTGTGGGTGACTGAGTATATTTAGTGGGGTATTTTGTGGGACCTACATGTGATGTTATTGTTGTGTAATGAAAAAGGGGTGTTTTAGTTATTGGTGTGTTATTGGAGAGGGGATGAGATGCTGATTTAGCAATAAAAAGTATACCTTTGGCATGTGATGACACCCATCCCTCTTATTTATTTGGTTTGTAAGTGGTGACCACAGTGACTAGTTTTAAATTTCTGAAGTTTCACATTTAACTTAGAATATTTTTGTTATTAAATACTTGCCTATAATATCATTTGGTAGAACAAGGCATCAAGTTTTCTGGACTAGATTCAATGTTAACAGGTTAAAGACTTAAAAGTACCGTAACACTCAGCAGACTCGTAAGTTTGGAAAAAGCGAGCCTTTTACTATATTTTTATAGTACGCTGAAAAAAGTTCATATTGTTCGCAAGAACGACTATAATGATATGTGATCATAGTCGTATCTATACTACGTATAAAGAGAAAACACATTTCCTTTAATTTTACAGAACTGCTACTATCAGACTTTGAAAGGTGCATACCATCCATAGTACCAAACATTTCACGGCCAAGTCACTCCTTGCGGCTATTTGTGAATAGTGAATTCAGTACACGTTTGGTCCGAAATTGTATTAAAGGGTTGGTATAGACAGTAAGAAAATTTAAACACAATATAAAAATAAGCAACAAGGTAAAACACTTGTAGCTATAATAAACGCCATTTAGACTCGAGAAAGGCCAATCCAAATCATAATGTTGGCATTGTGAATCCAAGTTCAAACTAAACTAGCTACTAAATACAAATAACACTATGTACCACAAGCAAAACGGCCACGCATAATACCGGTTAGCAGCAGACATCGTGAGCCAAAAAGCTCGACTTTCCAAGTTAACCTCAACATGGATCCCTCTCGTTCACCGTTTTACCACAAAGTATGTCAATACCATTCCTACTATGTATGAAAAGGTTTAAACACGATCCAAACCTAAGTCAATGGATCAACGAATCCCCGACCGCCAAAAACTGGCCGCATAACTGCATCATCAAAATTTCTCCAGTAGTGATGAATAGTGTGTGTCGGACTTTTCAGTAGCTTTTTAAAACTTGGCGTGTTTGATTCCAGATCATGATCATGATCGTCATGATGATCATGATCGTCATCATGATCATGTCCATTTCCTAGAAGTGGGACCGACCTTGGGCTAGATGATTCTGCTGCGTTTGATCCAGGCAGCAATAGCCTTATAATTGGCTTAGTCGCCAATCCAAATACCTAAAAGATTAAACAGGTACAACAGTTATAATGTTTTCTGAAACGGGTGTAACATATAGAAATAAAGATGCTTACCACTGTACTGAAAAGAACGACACTAATGGTGCTGGTGATCAAAAGCGCATTTACAGGCTGACTGGTTTCCCGGAACCAGTAAACTGCACATGAATCAAGAATTATAAATATCAATTTATGTTAATGATATGCAATTGTCGTGTCTCAAAGTGTAAAAACATGAATATCAGTTTAATTACGTGCAGTATAACATAAATGAGTGGGTTGCTTTAGGTTATATTTTATATGTGACAGGGCAAGCATGCATAATTTTGACCATATTGGTTAACCGGGTCAAAACCCGCTTTAAAGTTGGTCAGACAGGCCAAAAGTTGCTTAAGATCATATTCATGAGTAAGATTTTGGTCTAACTGAAATAAATGGGTCGAACTTGATGGGCCTGTTGGTTCAGTTTTCTACTCGCTAATATTGATTTAACTGCTTCATTTCAACGATCTAAAGCATACCTTCTTATAAGCAAGTGCAATAGATACAGCGCCTCGCATTAGACCGGCCCACCAAACTGTAAACTGTGAAATATTAAGATTAACTTATTGCCACAACAAGTAATCCAACAATCTATAACTAAAAAAAATACTTTCAAGTACACTTACTTGCTGCTTCATGCCGATTCTTTCATTACTACTCCTCCGGGTTAAGTTAGATAACAAGGAAAGAGGTAATATGAAAGCTGCTCTTCCAATCATAATCAACACAAGCAGTATAACACTTGCCCAAACAGATTTTCCAGGACTGCATAAAATTGAAAAAATTGATGGGGTATTGTAACATGTAAAGACGACAATTTTGACCCATTTACCTATTAATGAGTATATGTATTGAACCAGTCAAAATGAAAGAATTTGCTTAAAGTGTATTTTTTAATGCATAAAGCTTCCTAGTATTACTGAAATAGTACAATTTCACAAATCATATTTTACACTGATTTGAGGTTTAAAGATTTGGACAAAAAGTCTTTTGGGTCGTCCTAACTAGACCCGTTTTGACCAAAACAAAAATTACTCATTTTAACACGAACCCATTACCCCCACCCCACCCTTTCTGGACCCATTTTTGCACGATTAGTAACAAAACAAAAAGGTTCAAACAACAAAGTTCTTTGAAGTGCTTACTTGTTATCTACAAAGCGCCATTTTTCAACATCCAATGAGTCCATTCCAACATAGAGGAAGATGAACACTTCGGCAATATATGACATTGTTGCAAAAGCATGACTGCAATCCAACACAATTGATGTGAATATTTTTAGCTAATAAGAATTTAAGGGAATCCAGTTTAAGCAGAGAGATTGGAATTTGTTACGAACTTCGTAGTCACTTGTGAACTATGAGTCACGTTATGCCACGCATAGTGTGACATTACAATACCACAAAAGAACACCGTTAAGATTCCACTTAATTCAAACACCTGGAAGGAAATATAGTTTAGTCTTGTGATAAAGTAGTTACAACCATTCAGAAATATATAGGGTGGCAAAAACTTGCAGATAGGATGATGTGGGGAAACGGTTTCAGGTCAAACTAGGTACTTTTGGTATATGTTGGCCCAAAACACTCTTTTAGAAAAATTAGTTTGTCAAATAAGATGTTAATCAACGATTAGATTATTATATTCTATTAAATTATTTACATAATTCAAAACCCGACCTGATTTGACACGTCCCAGGTAGAACGCTGCCTTGACCCAAACACAGTTAATGTAAATGGATTTATAAGGTGGTGAAGAGCTTACTTCAGCTGTAATGTATGAAAGGTAAGCCATGAGTATCATGAGAGCTACTTCACCATCAGTTGAATGCCTGAAAATTCACACAACGTTCATTCAAAGATACGCGTAACAATGACGTACTTAAAAGATTATATATGCGTAACAATGACCCATGTGATTCAAGAAAACAAAAGCAGGCAAGCAGTTTAAATAAACAATCTTAGACACCCCTCGGAAGTTGAATGATTATATACAAAGTCCCACGTTTGCAAACATACAACGTACCTTCCACTGTATAGTTTTCTAACGATGAATGCACATACCAAGCCAACCTGCATGTGCAGTTAAAACCGTCACATAAAGAGGAGAAGACTATGTATGCACAAAATATTAGTTAACAGTCACATATAATTATAAAGATAGATGAACTTACAAAACTCCCAAAAGGGTGCTTAACACAAACAATGAGAAGAAATTGCCGAAAAATTCAAGAGCAGTTTTAAGTTCGTGTCTGATACATCAAATTTCGTGATTGCATTAAAAAGCACGACAGATGTGGCATCATTCACGACACCCTCCCAAACACTAGACTGTATAACAGTGGTGTTTCATTCTGATTAAGCACCTGTCAATAAGATATAATAATGAGTAGGTGGAACAATGGGTGGTCACATGGGTTGAATAACGGGTCAAACACCGTTGGACCAGACAGATAAATCTGTACGGTCGAGCCAGATTGACTGGAACCACCTTTTGTCCAATTTTATTGTAAAGTTGGTGTGTCAAATATGACAACGAAAACTATGTTATTTAAATAATATTCTAATTTATAAATAAGATGATATTTCCACTAAAATAAACATTTAATGAATTTTCACCGTTTCAGCCCACTTCCTTTCAGATTTTTTTTACCTGTTTGACCCATTAGAAACAAAAAAAACACTATCACAAATCGAAAGTACATGTACCTGCAAGGTGCAAACAGAATCTGTTGCAGAAAATATGGCTCCAAGTGCTTCTCGCATCACAGATTAAAAGACGGATTTCAAATAATAAGTCAGCAAACAATATTATAAGAGTATCATAAATGGATGATTCATTTGACTGTTGATCGTACAAGTTTTTTTATTGATGGTTGATGTGATTTTCTTTACACAAATTTTTCATACTGTTATGCAGTGAGACTGTTTTTAGTTAAGCCAAAAATCATTGTTTAACAATGAACCAACGTTATTCATTAAAGTCAACAGATTTGTTCATTTCTTTTTACTGGATGATACTTTTAAGTACGTAAAAAACAGGGCGAATAGCATTGAGATGTAAACTACTTCAAGTTGTATAATCAATTAAAACATTAAGACCAAAAGCAATCATCCATGATGATTTTGAAAAAATAGAAGAAAATAATAAATACCAAGATAGTCCTTGATCTCGAGGTAGCCAATGTCCAATATAGGGAATAGAAGTGTTGCACCTAAATCAAAAATTAAGTTAAAATCTAATAACATATATCAAGCAAAAACAGATTTATACAAAGATGTAATGTTTATTAGGAAGCATATAAGCGTACCATACGATATGATGGCAACGATATCAAAGTTCCAATAATTCCAAATGACGAAATGGTCATGAAATTTTGGAAAAATCGCTTCTTTTCACTTGAAACCTAATAAAAGCACCCAGGATCACCCACGATCAGCAGTTGATTAAGAAATTAGGACGTGGATGTTAATGAAAAAAGCAAGACGCATTACCCAGCATTAAAGATTATAGGTGGAAGAAGATAAATAAAGAAGAATTCTTGCTTAAACTCCAATATTCGGAACTTTACCACCAGAAGTTAGCAAAATAACGCACCCTGTGCCTAAACCCTGCCATCAGAATATAAAACTTGTTACAACCAAACAACAAGTTTCATTAAAATACTTGTCTGCGTATAATACAAGTTGCCGTGTCAATTTAGTCATTAAACTTTGTAAAACATAGTTTCATTTTCGTACCGTTTTTAACAGTAGGATGACCAAATGAGGAACATAACAGAAAGTAAGTTACTAAGCTATGGCTTCAGAATTGACGAAAATGAAACACTGTAACAAAGTTCAATGACTAAAATTGGCCAATGTCGCAAATTGAGAATTTGAGATAAGCATGTTACTATACTAATTTTATGACATTCGTCTAAATTGTATACCGAACTAGTAACTCACAATGAGAAGGGCGGTGATTGACTGATTTATCCATCGACTGTTTTCAAGTAGATGTCCAAGTACTATGCAAGCACATAGAAGGGCTGCAAATAAGGCTATCTGGTGTACAAACTCGGACTCTGCATCCATTGTCGATAAACCTGAACTTGCTAGTTTCAAATATATAGCAAGCTGGCCAAAAAAACAAGAAGTGTTAGAGCAAATATTATATTCTGGAAACTGTTTTTTCAAAAAGAAATATATGGTTTCCAGGAATACTAATTATTCTATGTAACAAAACTAGTAATTGTTATAATTTAAGTGTTAATTGCACCAAAATGTAACACACTTCCGCCTTCTTTATAATATATACAACTAATGTAAGTATTAACGTTTTTTTGCATCATATTTTCACCGTAAACCATTGTATACCACTTAATTTACCTTTTATGAACTTCCTTCAGCAACCAAAATTATTTTAGTGTTAACTGTACGGCTGTACCAAATTGTTATTATATATTAACATTGTATACAGCATTAAAGGTACTTTACTTCTAACCAATGTATGTTAACATAATTGCCTTTCTCTGTAATATTGATACAAATGTCACCAAATGACACATATTTTCACCTTTTACTACTTAAAGGGTGTTTGGAAATGCATTTTGTCTTCTGCTTTCAAACGAGCACTATTAAGCAATTTAAGCTGATTCATCTGTTATTAGTTTTAGGTTAGATATTTATGGTAAAAGGTAATTTTGGTGAAATCTCAGATAATCACTTTTAAATAAGCATGTCTCAACCTGCTTATTGAAAACTATAAGTACAAAAGTAGGCAATGCCAAACACCCTTTTAAGGAAATGACATTAAAATGCGACATATTCTCACGACTTAACAGCGAAAAACATAACTATGTTACATACAATGCTAACTTGTATATCACAGAAACTATGGTATTTCGGTGCAATTAATTTTTATCTAAAGACATGATCAAAATCAAAATTTTGTTTATTTATTTATTTTATTTTGGTATACCGGTTTCTAACTCGACATTCTGGTTGAAACTAATCCCATGGCGACTACCCTTTTGGATAGCCCGGAGTCGGCGCAGGTGAACCTCCATGGCCACAAGGGGATTAATTTTCTCCCCAAGGTTCGAACCCAAGACCTCTAGGCACTTTCGTCCTAAAAGGCTAAGCCGTTACCACTCGGTCACCCCCATCGGTTAAAACAAACTTTGTTTATAAACACTAAAAAAGCTAAAATCATCAATTTGATTATACCACAACATTAACAAACAACCAATTTAATCAATCAAAGCTCTAAACCCTAACATTAATCCGTACATACACACACTACACCTTAACACCTACCTACCGACCTACCTACTTCCATTTAACTTCATACTGGTCGGATTTAACTCATTTAAAATAGTACATCAATAATAAAAATATTAAAGATTACTAACGCCATTAAAATTTAAAAAAAAAAAAAAAAAAAAAAAACACACCTGAAAATCCGCAAGTCGTTTGTAGCAAATTGTGTAACTGCAACAAAGCTAATGAATATATGATGATAAGGTGATTTTGATGAAAACTAGGATTGGGTTTACTTAAGAAGCAAGAAAGAAATGAATTGAAAGGAAAGAACATAGATACAAGTGTCGACTTTCGAATGAAAAACCGCCAACACGAAATATATACTACATACTTGTCAAGTGAATCTTGATTACTATGTTTTAAGCCGTTGGATTAGAATTAGAATCTTGTTTTTTGTTAGGTAGGGTTTTTCAGAATATTTATTTTGTATTTTTATATAGCACGTGTGTGTCTAGTAGATTCTTTAAATTTTTGAAAATTAAAATCTTGTTTTTTTAAGATTAAGTTTGTTAGGCTATGATGAAGGGCGTTGATACTCATACTATTTTATTTGATAGTTACACTACTTTATATAAACTATATAATGCATCGTATAATACTTTAATGTACAGATTGTGGTGAAAGTATAAAAAATTGTGGTGTGAGTATCACCACTCTATGCTGAATCATGACCAAGTTCGACATGGTACATTAGCTTATTTTTTCTAGCGATCTTCAGACAACCAAGTTGCTACAGCAGTGACCGACCCTTTCATTATTCACTTATCTTTACAAACCAACTCATAATTTCTTTAAACACTAGATCTAAAAAATGTCTCAATCAAACACTCTCATCATTTCTAAAGAAACAGTTAACCGTTTCTTAACGAGGAAGCCAGGTTGAGAATCCGTTTCTTCTGCTGAGGAAGAGAACGACTACTTCTTCAAGATGAAGAAGCATTGAGAGAAATGGAAGAAGAAGACGGAGGAAGCATCTCGTAGAGAGAAAGCAAGCGAGGGAGAACAAAGTGTAAGGACAACTTGTTTGACATTTTGGAACGAGAGTGGGAAGAGCAAGTTTGTGAACTGGCCTCCTTACGACGATGGTTATCGTTCAGACAACTCTGAAACTTGGAATCACTTTGATTAATTTTACGTGTTTTAATTCCCGTATCGTAATTCGTATTTTCGTTTCAATGTTGTATTCTACTTTATTTATGTAATGAATAAAAGTTCGTATTCGAAAATAAGTTTCGTATCTTATCCCTCCAAAACAAACTCATACATAGTTCATCCTAAAAGAAAGTTTTTATTTTTTTTATTATTTTTTTTTAATTTTTTTTATTCAATAGTTTAAAAAGGTTAAAAGTCAAAAATGAACAACATGTTTTTTCATGTGTACCAATATGATAAACATATCCATTTAAGTACCAATATGATATACTAAGTTCAAATTTTGTACGTATGTGCTAAACTATACTATTAAACTTGGCATCGTTAGTCTTTTATACTAACGGCCGTTAGTAAATAAGTTAAAATTTGGTTTTCTTACGTTTTTATAAGGTTTCATTCGTTTTTATACGTTTTCGTCCGTTTTATTATCTTTTCATTCGTTTTCGTTCGTTTTCTTATGTTCTCATACATTTTTATACGTTTTCACCCGTTTTTATATGTTTTCGTCCGTTTTTTTACGGTTTCATATGTTTTCGTCCATTTTCTTATGTTTTCATCCGTTTTTATACGTTTTCTTACGTTTTCGTCCATTTTTTATATGTTTTCGTCCTTTTTATACGTTTTCGTCAATTTTCATACGTTTTCATCGATTTTATTAGGTTTTCATCCGCTTTTCATATGTTTTCATCTGTTTTTATACGTTTTTGTCCGTTTCCTTACGTTTTCGTCTGTTTCTATACATTTTCGTCCGTTTTCTTACGTTTTCATTTTTTTTTATACGTTTTCGTTTGTTTTTTACCTCTTCATCCATTTTTATACGTTTTCGTCTGTTTTTATATGTTTTCATCTGTTTTTGTACGTTCTCGCTTGTGTTCTTATGTTTTCTTACGTTTTTTCATTTTTAATACGTTTTCGTTCGTTTTTATACGTTTTCGTCCATTTGCGTCCGTTTTCTTACGTTTTTACGTTTTCGTCCATTTTTATTACGTTGTTGATCCCAGTTTACACTTGCAAATATAGATCGTTTATATAGCTTCTGTTAAAAAACTATTTGATTCACTAAGTATTATGCGGAATCTAACACTTAATGATTTAAAAGAACACAAAGAATAACAAACTAAACGCTTCAATATTATTGATATAATAAGAATACTCTTAATAGTATTAGGGTTTACAAATGAAAACGTAAGAAAATAGATGAAAACGTAGGGGCGGCAATCGAGTCGTGTTCGTGTTAACCTATTCGGGTTCGTGTGTTGGCGGGTTAGTATAGCCTTTACCCAAACACGACCCATTTATTAATCGTGTCAAGAAACTCAACCCTAACCCAGACCTGCATAACACGTGTAACCCATTTATGACCCGTTTAACCCATTTAAGTAAATAGGTCAAGCAGTGAATGAAGTTAGTGTTTTGTCGATTTAACTAGTTTAAACGCAAAAAATGATATAAGGATCTAAAATATGATAAGAATAACATACAAATAACTATGTGACAATTTTCTGAATTACAAGCGTCAATTTTCATGATATCTAAGGTATAAAATTATAATTCAGTCATACTAAGTAAATAACAAAATACATTTAATCCACATCCAACATAAAAACTAGGTATATATATTTTATTTTTAATATCTTATATACTTAAACGGGTTCATGTGTTGACCTGTTTAATACTTACTCAACCCAAACACGACCCGTTTATTAAACGAGTTAGACGGGTTGACCCGTTTTTGACCCAAACCTATTTATCCTCAACCCAAACCTGTTTAACTTCGTGTCGGGTTCGTGTCGTGTCGAAAATTGCCTCCCCTATGAAAAAGTTTAAAAATGGATGAAAACGTAGTAAAACGGAAGAAAGCGTATGAAAACGTAAGAAAACGGGCGAAAACGTATAAAAACGGACGAAAACGTATAAAAACGGATGAAAACGTAAGAAAACGGACGAAAACGTATAAGAACGGCCGAAAACGTATAAAAACGGATGAAAATTATAAAAATGTATAAAAGCGTAAGAAAACAAAATTTTAAGTTATTTACTAACGGTCGTTAGTATAAAGGACTAATGATGCCAAGTTTAGTGGTATTTAGCACTTACGTACAAAATTTGAACTTAGTATAGCATATTGGAACTTAAATGGACATGTTTATCATATTGGTACATATAAAAAAGCATGTTGTTCATTTTTTACTTTTACCCTTTTTAAAATAACCCGCACCCTTCACATTTTTTTTTACAAATCAAACCAAACGGACACAAAACAAGCCACAATCTAGGTGGTTTTTTGGACTTAGTGGTTGCGAGTTTATTCGTCTGCCAACCGACAAGCCACAATGATGGCGACCGACGACGACCTACTAACGATCGAGTCGGACGACCAACCGTTGTGCTTAGCCTTATTAACTAGATTAAAATTGCCTCTGTCCCAAAATAAGTGTCACGTTTGACTTTTTGAAGTGTTTTTTATTCAACTATGACCGTAAATATTTTTATTTGTTTTATATAATATTTGATGCAAAATATATGAATGGATTGGGTTTCAAATGTACTTTAATTGGTATAATTTTTATCAAGTATTATATAACACAAATAAAAATATTTAAGGTTAAAGTTTAACAAAAAAGACTCTGAAAAGTCAAACCCGACATTTATTTTGAAGTGGAGGGAGTACTATTTGTAATAATCAGACCTCAAGACCGCATTCATCATCGTCACATCAGGTGTCTTTCTCTACGACCAACTTTATCACGACTTAGTGTAACAAGACAAACAACTTCATCACCAAATCTATCACACTTAAACAGATTATACCCCACCAAACCACACACACACCAAAAACACACTCTTTACTCAGTCCTTCACAAGACTGAGTGTTCATTTTTCTTGCTTGAAAACGCATGCTCCATGTTCTCCGTAGTAAAGAAGACGCGTACTCCATGCCTAGGTAGCATCTTAGAAAGATATGTGTAAAATGAGTTTAATACTTGCTTATGACATGACACCAGAAAGTTGCAACAAGGTTATAATTCTGATTTTGTACAGGATTTTGATAATGTTTTACATTATGTTTATGTAATTTTTTATGCATTTTATATTCAGGATGATGAAGTTGCTTGGTGGGTTGATTCGGGTGCGACATGTCATGTTTGCAATGATCTTCGTTGGTTTCAAGTATGCAAATCGATTGAAGATGGATCATGTGTAAAGATGAGAAACATTGCAACCGAACCAATCAAAGGAATAGGGCGTGTTTTATTAAATTTCACTTTTGGAAAAACTTTATGTTTAGATAATGTATTGTATGTACCCGGGATTCGAAAGAATCTTGTTTCTGAAATTGTGTTGAATAAGTTTGGCTATGTTAAAAACGCACTAGAAAATAAAATTTTCAGCATAACTGATTTGGTGGTTAATATAACTGCTATAGCAGTTATAACCGACCATCAGTTTTTGGTCATATAATCAAATTTTGGTTCTGTTCATAATATACAAAACATTTTCACGTTTCAAAAGCAGGTATTAAACTCATTTTACACATATCTTTCATTCTATTATAACGAACATGTCCTAGTCTAGCATGCCATAATTTAGATTTGCTTAAACTATTGCTATGACTAGAAGTAATCATACAAGCAGAAGCATTAAACAAAGGATAATTCAAATTTAATCCAACCATTCCATTACATACATAACCAAATCCAACAAATGAATCATGTCTTGACAAGATATACTTGTCACTTTCCAACACTTGTTTGTAGCCAAACTTATTCAGCACAATTTCAGAAACAAGATTCTTTCGAATCCCGGGTACATACAATACATTATCTAAACATACAGTTTTTCCAGAAGTGAAATTTAATAAAACACGCCATATTCCTTTGATTGGTTCGGTTGCAACGTTTCACATCTTTACACATGATCCATCTTCAATCGATTAACATACTTGAAACCAACGAAGATCATTGCAAACATGACATGTCGCACCCGAATCAACCCACCAAGCAACTTCATCATCCTGAATATAAAATGCATCAGAAATTACAGAAACATAATGTAAAACATTATCAAAATTCTGTACAAAATCAGAATTATAACCTTGTTGCTTTTCAGGATCCTTAGACCCACTTGGACCAACACCATAATTGCCCTTTTTAGAGCGACAATCCTTCTTCATATGACCAGGCTTGTTACATTTCCAACAAGTCAATGCACACTTTTTGTTGGCAAATTTATCATCACCACTTTTGAACTTTCTTTTGTTCTTGTTGTTGTTAAAATTGTTGTTAGAATTTTTGGCTCCATCTCCTTCAACCATGTTAACAGAAGAAGATCCAATTTGGTTCTTTCCTTTAAGATTATTATCAAGTTTCTGATTACTTAATCCTTCCTCAATTCGTAGATGACTACCGAGTTGAACCAAATTTAACTATTCCTTTTTATGTTTCAAACCATGTTTGAATTCTCTCCAGGAAGGGGGCAGTTTATCAATGATAACCGCAACCGAGATGGCTTCATACATCATCAAATTATGTTGGGTATATTGTCCCAGAATCCTTAACATTTCATGATATTGTTCCATGACAGGCCTGGTATCAACCATCTTGTAGTTCATAAAATTACTCACAAGAAACTTCTTTGCAGAAGCATCTTCTGCCATGTATTTGGATTCTAGGGACTCCCATAGTGCTTTTACAGATTCATCGTTTTGATAGATATCAAATAGGGAATCAAACATACCATTCAGAATATGACCACGGCATATGTAGTCGTCGTTCTCCCACTTCATCCTCTTCCTGGTCGTATCCAAAGTTTCATTCTCATCCCATTCCGGACTAGGTGTACTCAGAACGTACACAACTTTTAGGGTGGTAAGAAAAAAGTGTATCTTATTTTGCCAGCGACGAAAGTCTTGCCCTTCAAACTTTGCCAACTTATCGAACTTGCTCGTCATATCCTTCACAAATTCTCCGTTCGTCATGATCACATAATACTTCAATCTTTGTTAGAAAAATTGGATCACAGTAATCTGAGATTCATGTAAACACTTTCAGATTGAAGTATTTCGGTGGTTCTACCGAAATCTTAAATCGGATAAAACTCAGATTTTGAAACGTGAAAATGTTTTGAAACCTCATTCGGGGCTTCGCCCCCGAATGATAATCATAATAACGTCATACAAGTGTGCACTCCGCGCAACCCCGACTTGTTGAACATTTATCACGATTACACATTGATCACCTAATTCAATCAATTACACTTAAATAATATCGGTGATGCAAAATCACCAACAAATAACACTTTTTTATGGCTGACATGGATGCCTATGTCGCACATGGACGGTAAATAGATACAAGAGTAAATTGCAAAAATCGTCTTTGTGGTTTGGTCAAATTGCACGTTTCGTTCTTGTTGTTTATTAAGTGCAAAAATCGTACGGATTTTTCACTGTTACGTGCACTTTTGGTCTCTCATCACTAACTGCGTTCAATAAGTTCCGTTAATAGTTACACGTTAGCCCTTTTTGCTAACGGTCGTTGCAACGCCCATCCTTTAACTGTTGTAACGGCAGTCGTTTAACCTAACGGCCGTTTATAATTTAAAATATTCGTCCGTTTGTATACGTTTTCATCTGCTTTCGTCCGTTTCAATACAATTTTGTCCGTTTTTCTTACGTTTTTGTCCGCTTTTATCTGTTTTTGTCCGTTTTTGTTCGTTTTTCTTACGTTTTTGTTCGTTTATCTTACATTTTTTTTTCAAAATTTTCAATATATCGAAATACTTTTTTTTTTCAAAAAATAATAATTTGCAGAATTCTTTTTTCCTAATTTTTTTCCGAAATTCTTTTTCCAATTTTTTTTTCAAAATACTTTTTTTCCAAAACTTTTTTCCGAAAAAAAACTGGAAACAAAATTTTTGGAAAAAAATTTCGAAAAACAAATTCCAATTTTTTTTTTTTTTTTTCAAGTATTTCGACATATTGAAAACTTTGAAAAAATATAATAATTTTTTTTTCAAATTTCTTAGTTTTTTATTTTTTTTTATGATTTTTTTTTTCAATATGTAGAAGTAGGAAAAAAATGACAAAATGTAAGAAAAACAAACAAAAATGAACAAAAACGTAAGAAAAACGGACAAAAACATAGAAATACGGGAAAAACGGACAAAAACGGACAAAACATAAGAAAAACGGTTGAAAACGAACAAATATGGATAAAAACGGACAAAAACGTAAGAAAATCTATAAAAACAGACAAAAATAGGCAAAAAACGGACGAAAACTTTTAATTATAAACGCCCGTTAGGTTAAAGGACTGGCGCTACAACGGTTAAAGGACGGGTGCTACAACGGTCGTTAGCCAAAAGGGCTAACGTGTAACTATTAACGGAACTCACTTGACGCAGTTAGTGATGGGGGACTAAAAATGCACGTAACAGTGAAAAATCTGAATGATTTTTGCACTTAATGAACCACAAGGACTAAACGTACAATTTGACTAAATCACACAAACGTTTTTCAATTTACTCAGATACAATAGTGTATATGGTAATGAAAAAGTTACAACAGCATATTAGAACAGAATTGGAAAGTTTCTAACGAATAGTAAAACATTTTTTGGTTCAGGTACTAAGTCGGGACATGACGGTAAGTACATAGCTATTTTATGACATGTGTCGCACGGGTCATGTAGACGAGGTGAGATCAGTGGCTGTAACACCCCCAAAATCACAACGTGACAGCGAAGACTAATTGGGGTATTACTTAGAGGATCATAGTCATAAGTTATAGAAAACGGCTCTAAAGAGACGTTTTAATAAGTAGTTTACCATTTCATAAATCTCGGTTTAGAAACACAAAAGGGAATACCACATGTTTTGAAGTTACACAAAAGATAGTTTAAATATTTATGAAATGATAACTTTAATTGAAAATGACACCACTTCAAGTGTCCCGACATCCGCTCCACGCCTTCATGAAATTCTAATTAGTACACGAGATGAACATGCTTAAAAGTCAACGAAAGTTGAGTGATATTCATAGGTTTAAATAATAAGTTGAACACAAGTAAGAGATGATAATTGCTTGAATACAATCACCATGGAAAACATAGATTATTATTATGCGCTAAGCTCATGACACCAAACTAATCGCATACACCTAATTCTTGGCGTAAGTAATAATATTGCCCTCGAGAGATGGAATTGCCAATTCCATAGTTAACCAAATATAGTGCGCCCGGTTATTTCCGATAACCGAGTCGGGTCGTTAATTCCCATAGTACTATCCACAATATTCGCGTTCACTAGCAAGTGATTAATGGTTCATGATGTAAGGGACTTATGGCGTGCAACTTAGGCTATAATAATAATGATCGATAAGCATCTGCTTTAAGAAAAGACTTGTGTTCTAGTTTATAGCATGTATCTCCTCGCGGGGTTTGAAAGAAATAAGTAAAGGCGAGGCTATGAACTCACCTTTGCAACTGGTATCCGAGTAGTGTAAGGTCAAGTAGTATGAGCACGAAGTACCGTCACGCGACCTATAATTAGCATGGCAAGTCTTAGTTTATTGTTTTTTTATTCATGACTTAGTGTATTTAAAACGGTTGAAGCATTCTCGAGAGTTTGTGTTTAATAACGCTTATGTGGCAACGGTTAAGTTTAAATAAGTTCCGAAATGCTTATAAGTCTTTAGCTCTTGAAAGAGTGAGTGGGATAGTTTACGAAACATTCGTATAAGAGTTGGCTCGAGTATATTTATTAAAGCGGAAACAATTGCAAATCGACTTATATTTATTTGATTTTTGTTTAGTTTTGAAAAGTATATATATATATATATACAATATATATTTTATCTAAGTTGCGGGAAAATATTATATTTAGAAAAGTATAATATTTTCTAGTTTATACAAATGTGGTTGTCAAATAGAAATATGTACAAATTTTATTTATGTGACGAAGACTTGTAGAAAATATAAATTTATTATCTTTTAGAAGTTTTAGGATGGGAAGCGTTAAGTGTAGATCTTGGAGGGTCCAAAGTTGTAAAGATTTATATAAGTTTCAAATTTTATAAGTATCTTAAGAAAAATGTGTTAAGTGGTTCAAGTAGAGGGTTGAAATCGTAGATATCGATATTAGTTTACAAGGTTTATAAGAGATCTTGAGAAATATGAGAAAAGGTGCGAAGTTTGGGGACTAGTTTTGTCAAGTCCCGAAAGTTACAAGTATTACAACCAAAAAGAATGGGTAACTGCCATGAGGCAGTTTCGAACCCTCAACCTCTTCTGCCAAGAGACAGCGCTCCCACCAACTGAGCTAGGGACCCTTTTGTGTTAGGTTTCTCAGTTTAGTTCTATTTAATGAGTACGTTGACTGTTTCATGTTAGCTTTATAATCCTTCTCAGTAGCAATTTTCGAAAGTGTTGCATGCATATGCATGACTTTTGTGTTTCTTCTCCAAGATTGTTTTATAACCCCAAGTTTTCAAGTAAGACATAGATATAGTTAAGCACTTGACGAGTCACATTGATGCCGAAGTGAACCAAAGGGCCTTGTTTCGTTTCGATGTTTATTGACAAGACCCGATATGAGTTTTTAAACCAAAGAAGTTCAAGTCGAGCTAGTGAGATTCTCATCTAGCTTATTTTCTAGTGAACCGAGTGCTTGTTACTAACAAGCTCTCGTATGGTATAATGGGTCTCGGTTTGTGAGTTGAGCTTCCAAGCCGTAGCGAGCTTGGATTTGTCTTTAGCCACTCGGTTGTGTATAATGTTTACAAAAGTGTTCGATGAGTAAATTAGAATCGGAATAAACTTGAGTCGAGCCAATAATTTCAAGGTAAGTAGGTTTCTAAAAGTGAGCTATCGTTATTGAATTTCATGGAATCGTTTGCACATCATTTATACATTTTCGAAATGACTTTCAAAAGCTTCCAAGGTTACTAAACTTGTTTTAAAATCCGAATAAACCAAGATGATTATTTTCTACAGTTTAGCTTGCATGTTTTACTTTAAAAAGGTACCACACAAGCTTAATAACACATGATGAGGATGTCAAGTTCATACGCGTAAAGTTTATGTCGTTGTTTATGTTTAAAGATTGTATGCTAAACAAAATATAGTTGTATGCAACGAGTGGAGTTTTAACGCAAGAAAAACCATAATGAAGGTGAGTAAGTGACTTACAATGCTTGTGTGAGAGTGAGTGAAGCAAAGGCCAAGACTCAAGAAAAACTCGAATGCAAACTATATCCAATCGACACAAAGCAAGAACCCAACAACCACTAGAGTATCAAACCCCTTGAAGACCTTGACCTTGTGAAAATTTTTGGTAAGTGGAATATGTAATGAGCCTAGGCTCGTGGGTTTTTAAAAAGAAAAAGAGGAAGAAGCCTTTGGTTAAAGACCAAGAGTCTTTGTTTAACTTGGGTACATGAGACATGATTTTACTTGTATCTAGGTAGTATGTTAAGAACAAGCACATGGTCTTTGGCTTCTTGAGTGGTTTTCGGCTGATACAAGGACAAAAGGGACAAGAAAATGAGTTGTGTGCATGGGGAACTTGTTACCTTAAGTTTCAAAGTCAACTTATCTATATATATGATGGACCTTATGTTTATTTTACTTACAAGGTTTCAAGGTTAGTGTAGTTACAAGTTTTTGGATGAGATGGGAATACTTTTGTGAGCCCATTCGGTTACAAGAAAAAGGGAAGGATAGGGTCTCAAATTTTTCGTTACGTATATCGTGTCCCGTTTGAGCTTAAATGTGAGTCACGGTGTTCCGGTTTGAGGTTTTTGACCAACGTATAATATATAATTTAGCGTGTTTTTATAAAGGTAATAAAAATATAAAAATAAAATATTAATTCTAACTCGTAGAAATATTTATTTGACTTTAGCCATAATTAATTTAGTGTCGGTACGCGTGCGGCTCGTAAGACAAGGAAATTCCTTGTGAGACTGATTTCAGTTATCAGTAAATATCGGGCATGATTAAATGAGACTACTCGGAGTTGCATAAATTTTTATGCAATAAAATGAAGCGTACATGCTAAAATGCTCAAATAAGTTTTGATAAACAATCTAGTTTATTAATCTGAAGGTTGATGATAGTAAAATTTTACAGTGGCTACAAGACCAACCCTTAAGAGAATTCCGTCCGCGAATTTTAGTTTACTGATGGTTGTCGGAGTTGAATTTGCAAAGAGATGTGGGTACTTAACACGCATGGTGTCTTCGCGCCCCACGTACTCGGTCCTCTTTTGAGTTCCATCTAACTTTGACGATAGGGATGCGACTTTGCTTAAGTCGCTGACTTCCTATCCATGATTTCAATTGGTTCTTCGACAAAGTTGAGCTTGTCATCGAGTTTAATCTCTTTTAGTGAGGCGACAAGAGATTCATCCGACAAGCATTTCTTCGATTTGAGACGTGAAAGGTAGGATGAACTCTACTAAGTTCTTCCGGAGATCAAGTTTGTAAGCAACCGGCCGATTCTTTCGAGAATCTTAAAGGGCCAATGTATCGAGGGTGTAACTTTCCTCGTTTTCGAATCGAACTTTTCCTTTCCAAGGTGATACTTTCAACATGACTCGATCACCAATTTGAAATTCCATGGATTTCCTTCAACATCGCCAGAACTCTTTTGTCGATCTCTAGCGACTTGAAGTCGTTGACGAATTTGCACAATCTTTTCGGTTGTTTCTTGGACAAGCTCATGTCCGATGAGTTGGGCATCTCCAACCTCGCCCAACAAATGGTAATCGACACTTTCGACCATAAAGTGCCTCGAATGGGGCGCCTTGATGCTAGCGTGCTAACTATTGTTGTAGGAGAATTCGCCAGCGGTAAGTGTTTATCCCAACCTTTTCCAAAGTCGATCACACAAGCTCGAAGCATGTCTTCCAAGGTTTGGATAGTCCTTTCGCTTTGGCCATCGGTTTGAGGGTGATATGCGGTACTCATATCCAAACAAGTACCTAAGGCCTTTTGAAGAGATTTCGAGCGTGAAGTAAAGCAGTATCACGATCGAAATGATGGAAATTGGTACTCCATGACGGATACAATTTCTTTCGGTATAGTTGAGCAAGGGTTTCCATTTCATCATTTTCCTTGATGGGTAGGAAATGAGCGGATTTGGTAAGGCGATCAATGATGACCCAAATGGTGTCGTAACCTCTAGCGCCTTTGGTAGTTTGGTTATGAAATCCATGGTAATTCTTTCCCATTTCCAAGCGGAAGTTCGAGTTGAGTTAACAATCCGGAAGGTTTTTGACATTCGGCTTGACTCGAGAACGGTGAGACATTTCCAAACGACGTTGCAATTTCGACTTTCATGTTTGGCCACCAATAAAGCTTCTTGAGATCTTGGTACATTTTGTCGGATCCGGGTGAATGGAATATTTAGACTTGTGAGACTCATGCATGATGAGTTCCGTATTCCTCCATAAAGTGGTATCCAACTTCTATCGCCAAAACATAAGGTTCCATCCGATCTTTCAAAAACCGTTCTCATTTTCCCAAGCATTCCAAAGATTCTTTCGTTGGGACGGTTTTGTGTTTGAGAGCTTGACTGAGCTTCAAGGATTTTTGATGGAAGGGTGACTTAATTGTCATTCCCAAAGATCTTACTCGAAGAGGTTTAGGTCGATCCTTTCGACTAAGAGCATCGACCACGACATTTGCTTTTCCAGGTGATAACGGATTTCACAACGAATCACTAAGCAATTCTAGCCATCGGCGTTGTCGCATGTTCAACTCCTTTTGATCGAGAATGTGTTGGAGACTTTTATGGTCGGTAAACACCGTACACTTGGTTCCATATAGGTAATGTCTCCATATTTTGAGAGCGAAAACCACGGCTCCCAATTCCAAGTCATGGGTGGTGTAGTTCTTCTCGTGAGTTTTGAGTTGTCGCGAAGCATAGCGATCACCTTGTTTCTTTGCATCAATACCGCACCTAACCCTAGGTGTGATGCATCACAAGAGACCACAAAATCTTCCACTCCATCGTGTAAGGCTAAGATAGGGCTTCAAAGCTTTTGTTTCAAGAGTTGAAAGGCTAACTCTTGTTCCTCACCCCTACCAAAATTCTTCTTTTTCGGGTTAACTCAGTTAGAGGTTTAGCGATTTTCGAGAATCCTTCGATAAATCTTCGATAGTAACCATGCAAGACCTAAAATTGGCGATTTCGGTAGGAGTAGTAGGGATGACCAATCTTTGTGACTTTGATTTTTGAAGGATCAACATGAAGACCATTACTATCTATCACGTGACCAAGGAATTGAACTTTTGAATCCGAAGTCGCACTTTGAAAACTTAGCATACTGATTCTTCTTTCTTGAGTAGCTCTAAAATGGCTTTCAAGTGTTCCGCATGCTCTTCCTTGTCATGGAGTAAATGAGAATGTCATCAATGAACACAATCACAAATTTGTCCAAGTAAGGTTTACACACTCGGTTCATCGTCCATAAATACCGCCGGTGCGTTTGTCAAACCAAATGGCATCACTTGAACTCATAGTGGCCATATCGTGTTCGGAAAGCGCTTTTGGAATATCTCCTTCTAACTCTCGCTTGGTGATACCCGATCTCGATCAATCTTGGAGTAGACGCTTGACCCTTGCAGTTGATCAAACAAATCGTCAATTCTAGGCAATGGATATCGGTTCTTCACCGTTAGCTTGTGCACTCACGATGTCGATACACATCTGAAAAGATCCGTCCTTCTTTTGACAAATAAGACCGAGCTCCCCAAGCGAAGAACTCGGTCGAATGAATCCTTTTTCTGACAATTCTTGAAGTTGGTCGGACAATTCTTGTAGTTCGGAAGGTGCCAATCTATAAGGTGCTCGTGCACAGTGCCGCTCCGGCATTAGCTCGATTGAAATTTACTTGCGAATCGGAGGAAGACCGGGCAAGTCTTGTGAAATACTTGGAAAGTCCCTAGCCACGGGGCGCCTTTTAGTTGTTTCTCATCCGCTTTCTTCTTCTCCACACTTGTGCTAGAAAAATGTGGCATCCTTTTTCTATGTACTTTGCGCTTTGACGCGAGATGATATTCAATCGGGTTTTACTCGATCACCCGAATGATTAGAGTTTTGCCATTGAGAGGAAGGTGAACGACTTTCTCGTCACAGATGATTCTTGCACGATTCTTGGATAGCCAATCCATGCCAATGACAGCATCGAAGCTACCAAGTTGAATAGGCATAAGGTCTATATCGAACGGGTGGTTTGATAAAGATAGGTTGCAACCTCGAAGGATAGTGTTAGTTCCTACTATTTTTCCATCGGCTAGCTCTACTTCATATGTGGTATCTAGGACGGTTGGGGTGACTTTTAGTAAAGGTGCAAACTTAGAAGACACAAAGCTTTTGTCGGCTCCGTAATCAAATAACACCTTAGCTAAATGATGATTGAGTAAAACGCACCGTAACGACATCCGGGTTTTCTTGTGCATCTCCATCTCCTAGCACATAAGCTCTTGCTCTAGCGAGGTTATTGTTGTTATTGTTGTTGTTGTTCCGTCTGGTTTGGGCACCTACTCTTGACATGCCCGACTTCTCCACATCCAAAGCAAGTTATCCCCACGGGTTGGAGGTTACTTCCATGAGCGGGGCTTCGGCAATCCTTGTGGGTATGGCCCACCTTGTTACACTTCCCACACTTAATAGTACAACGTCCCACATGATGCGAGTTGCATCGAGTGCACAAAGGGTGTGGTCCAAGATAGCCTCTTCCATTGGCGGGTGCGACCCGCGTAAGCCCTCACAACTTCTTGTCTACGGTTTTGTTGATTGTGGTGGTTGTTTCGGTTTTGGTGATATGGGTTGGGGTTGTTGTTGCGGTGTTGATTGTGATTGTTATGCCTTGGTTGTTGTTATTACTGTTATTGTTGTGATTGAAAGAGTTGTGGTTGTAGTTGTTTGAAATGTTACCTCGACGGTCATCAAACTTCCTTTTGTTGTCGTTATTGCCTTGCGGATCCATGTTTGAACTTGATCCATGAGTTGGTAGGAAATTGTGATCACTTCTTCCACGGTTTTGGGTTTGATGCAAGAACATTGCCCTCAATGCTTCGGGTAATCCCCAATGAGATTTTCCAAGAACTTAACTTCATCAAGAATCATGGAAGGGCATAGAGCTTTCAATTCTTGGAAACGCTTGAAGTAGGTTTTGAGATCATTGCCTTTAGTAGTCGATGATAGAATTCATCTTCAAGTTTCTTGATCTCGGTCCTTGGACAGTATTGCTTCATCAACAATTGCTTTAGTTCGGTCCAAGTGGTTTTGTAGGCTTCTTCCATGCCAATAGGTTGGGCATGAGCCTTCCACCAAGACAATGCATCTTCCAGCAGAGTACCAGTAGCAAATTTCACTTTGCAATCTTCTGAGCAATCACTTAAAAGAAATACAGTTTCAGATCTTTCGATCCAATGAATAAGGCCAACTGCGCCTTCAGTTCCTTTGAAGAAGGTAGGTTTGCAATTCATGAATTCTTTGTATCCACATTTGCGATTTGCCACAGCTTCATTCTGATTGGCTTGATTTGGAGCTTCATTTGCTCGAGCTGCCTGGCGGGTCTTGCGACAAAAGCAACACCGATTTCATTAGTAACTAGCCTCCGAATTGCTTGGGGGTCATCTCGGGAGTTTCAATGAGGTAGAGGTAGTTCTTGTTCTTGCCATTTTCTAAAGACATACACTCAAATTTTAGAATCATTCAACATAATTGTGAATTATTATAAAAAAATTTCATAATAGTCAAGATCATCACATTATATCAATAGAGTATAATCATCATAAGAAGAATCGTAACATGTCGAACCACACAAGAGAATATATATATAAATGATCACTTGATTCATACATCGATAAATAAGAAAGATCATCATACATGAGAACATCAAGAAATAACAACCATGGTGCCATATGTCTATCATCCATACATAGTGATACAAAACCATACAATGTCGCATAAATAGCTTGTTCGATAGTTTACAAACATGCGAATACAAGGCCTTTATTAGTGCCACATGCGGCGCTAAGGTACCGAAAACTAAATAGATGAATCACCACTCTGAGGTCATCGGTGTGCTCCTCAAACGGCGTCGTGGGTCATGGACTAGCTCTGCCAGCTCATCCACCTCTCTATCTCGTGCATCCAATCTCTGCTCCAAAGCAGTAGCACGAGTCTCCATGATAGTCATCCTCTCCGACTGTCGTCGTACAACCCCCTCCAACATCTCACTCATCCCGTAGCCCTAATCTATCGACTCCATCCTTCTCTAACAACATAATCGCTCCACTAGCTCTCTCACTCTGGGAACCAATCCTCTCAAGCTCTCTCTCCATCGTACTCCTCCCTTTCAGGAGCTCTCCAACCTCATCTTCGATGTTCTCGATACGTACCAACGGAACCTCATCAACGAATGCCACAACATCCTCGAGCTGATCCTCAAATCGTAGAACTCGGGCAGCTATCAATGGAATAGTATGATGAAGGGGTTCTCCCGTAACCGGAAGAGTCTCAGCAGCAGCAAACCGATGCTCCCCAAGCTCCACAGCGCTAGGTGCACCCTCCTCCGACCTCCATCGACTAATGAGCGGCATCATGTATGACCAACGTCTAGCATCGACCCTTCTACGGGCTCTCGGCTCGAAGTACCAAACATAGCCTGTAATATGGGTGCGAATGTGTGGGTGAGACGGGCTCTCTTCCCAAGAGATGTCACTGGCTCGATGTGCGTCACCATGGGTGATGGTGCATGGGATGAGGATGAAACCCAGACAAGGTGGTCCGTAAATGAATGTGGTAGGTGGTGGTAGTGGTGAAACAGTGCAGTGGTGGTGCGGTGTAATGATGGTGGAAAAGGAGGATGATGGTATGTCGATGGTGGAATAAAAGTGATGGGTGCCTTTACTCGTTTCCGAGCGGTATGTATGAAGGTAGCACCCTTCTTTCGGTAACGAAATGGCTGGCCAAACGGCGCGGGCTCGTAGGGTTTGAGAACCCTAGCTCGCCTTCGCCTTCGGCGGATAGGCAATGGTGATGGGCAAGAGATAGAAGATACGGAATCAGTGGATGAGTGTGTCTGGGACATAACATCAGAGGGTGATAGCCACTGTTGTGACTCCAAATATTTGTCATAAGTGAGGGGACCAAAGACAGCAAACTCGTGTATGGTCAAAGCAAGTGGGGTGGCAACGACTTCACTCTCCTCGAAGGGCTCGGCCTCGAGAGGACATTGGTGCAACGAGCCGTGCCGTGGGAGTAGAGTCGAAGACATAGCATCCTCCATCTCGGTTGTCGGATGTCGGTCGATAGGGTGAGTGGCGGACGACATAATCTTGTAACAACCCAAAAGAAAATATGTACTCATAAGTAAATAAAGTCATGCAGTAAATAAGATTTAGTTAGTCGCGCATAATCTGCCACGCAAATCTAAATGCCTAACCAAATGAAAGCTATCATCATAAGTTTATCATGCAAAGTTTTACTAGTCATGTAGTATCTACTAAGTGAATCTCCTACATGTTATCGGTACGAAGTAGGCGCGGAGGACGTGAAGTGGTGGTGTAAAACGGTCCATTTGAAAACGTGGTTATAGTCCAATTTGTTTTTGAAAATACAAGTTGGTTCTCTATAACCTAGGCTCTGATGCCAATCTGTAACACCCCCAAAATCACAACGTGACAGCGGAAGACTAATTGGGGTATTACTTAGAGGATCATAGTCACAAGTTATAGAAAACGGCTCTAAAGAGACGTTTTAATAAGAAGTAGTTACCATTTCATAAATCTCAGCGTTTAGAAACACAAAAAGGGAATACCACATGTTTTGAAGTTACACAAAAGATAGTTTAAATATTTATGAAATGATAACTTTAATTGAAAACGACACCACTTCAAGTGTCCCACAACATCCGCTCCACGCCTTCATGAAATTCTAATTAGTACCTGAGATGAACATGCTTAAAAGTCAACGAAAGTTGAGTGATATTCATAGGTTTAAATAATAAGTTGAACACAAGTAAGAGATGATAATTGCTTCGAATACAATCACCATGGAAAACATAGATTATTATTATGCGCTAAGCTCATGACACCAAACTAATCGCATACACCTAATTCTTCGCGTAAGTAATAATATTGCCCTCGAGAGATGGAATTGCCAATTCCATAGTTAACCAATATAGTGCGCCCGGTTATTTCCGATAACCGGTCGGGTCGTTAATTCCCATAGTACTATCCACAATATTCGCGTTCACTAGCAAGTGATTAATGGTTCATGATGTAAGGGACTTATGGCGGCAACTTAGGCTATAATAATAATGATCGATAAGCATACAGCTTTAAGAAAAGACTTGTGTTCTAGACTATAGCATGTATCTCCTCGCGGGTTTGAAAGAAATAAGTAAAGGCGAGGCTATGAACTCACCTTGCAACCGGTATCCGAGTAGTGTAAGGTCAAGTAGTATGAGCACGGCACCGATCACGCGACCTATAATTAGCATGGCAAGTCTTAGTTTATTGTTTTTATTCATGACTTAGTGTATTTAAAGCGGTTGAAGCATTCTCGAGAGTTTGTGTTTAATAACGCTTATGTGGCAACAGTTAAGTTTAAATAAGTTCGAAATGCTTATAAGTCTTTAGCTCTTGAAAGAGTGAGTGGGATAGTTTACTGAAACATTCAGTATAAGAGTTGGCTCGAGTATATTTATTAAAGCGAAACAATTGCAAATCGACTTATATTTATTTGATTTTGTTTAGTTTTGAAAAGTATATATATATATATATATGTACAATATATATTTTATCTAAGTTATGGAAAATATTATATTTAGAAAAGTATAATATTTTCTAGTTTATACAAATGTGGTTGTCAAATAGAAATATGTACAAATTTTATTTATGTGACGAAGACTTGTAGAAAATATAAATTTATTATCTTTTAGAAGTTTTAGGATGGGAAGCGTTAAGTGTAGATCTTGGAGGGTCCAAAGTTGTAAAGATTTATATAAGTTTCAAATTTTATAAGTATCTTAAGAAAAATGTGTTAAGTGGTTCAAGTAGAGGGTTGAAATCGTAGATATCGATATTAGTTTACAAGGTTTATAAGAGATCTTGAGAAATATGAGAAAAGGTGCGAAGTTTGGGGACTAGTTTTGTCAAGTCCCGAAGTTACAAGTATTACAACCAAAGAATGGGTAATCGCCATGAGGCGCTTTGAACCTCAACCTCTTCTGCCAAGAGACAGCGCTCCCACCAACTGAGCTAGGGACCCTTTTGTGTTAGGTTTCTCAGTTTAGTTCTATTTAATGAGTACGTTGACTGTTTCATGTTAGCTTTATAATCCTTCTCAGTAGCAATTTTCGAAAGTGTTGCATGCATATGCATGACTTTTGTGTTTTGATTGGTGCTAAGCAACAAGTCTAATAGACTAAAACCGCCAAACACTAATGCAATTAAGATCGAGGAATATAGGGAATTCGGTCGTTAAGTCCCACGGAGGATGAATTGGTGTTAAAACACTTGATCGGATGGTAGAATGATCACTAAGGATAGCAATCAGTAGGGTTTTGGATGGAAAATTATACCTAAAGAGAAAATCTACAAATTAAAGCGACTTAAATGCAAATTAAAAAGATAAAATATATTAAATAAACGCTATCACTCTTTTTAAATTGATGAACGTTTAAAACCTAAAACGTACGTTTAAATAAAATTACGTAAACGTACAAAATAAAACGTGAATTCAGTCCAATACAACTCCCACAAATATGAAAATTATATTTTAGAATTCTAAAAGATAAGAAAATTATTAGAAAATTAAAATAAATTTTACACTATTAAATTAATTAATATAAATTAAAATGAATTAAATGTATTTTATAATGAATTAAATAATAAGAAAATCTAAAATTAACTTAAATAAATAAAATAAAGAATTTGAAAATTCTAAAATATTATAAAATAATTTTTGAAACTGAAAATGTATTATTTTTTTTTACACAATTATTCTAACCTTGCATTCTCCTTCCTCTCATATCAATTAGCAACACTTTTTCTGTCACTAAACTGTGGCTAATCGGTTGCAAATTTGATGCCTCCTTCCTCCCATGGTGATTAGCGACAGTTAATCTGTCACTAATCTGTCACTAACCAGGTTGCTCCTTCCTCCCAAATCTGTTAGTGACATTATTTCTGTTGCAGAATTGTCGCTAAACCAGCAGATTCATAGCAGTAGGAGAAACATATTATTAATTATTTACCATTAAAGTGGTTCTTTTTTTTTGCTTTTCTTTTTCTGAAACTAAATTTATAATGATATTATACATGATTAATGAAAACAAAACTTTACAATCTTAAAAATAAGCAAGTTGTGAGCTTATGAGTCCAATAGTTAAGCTTTTAGCTTGACTGTTAGAAGTCAAGCTCATAATAAGCTTGGAAAAAGCTATACACAGGAAACAAAAGGAAAAATAATATGTGTACAAGTGATATGAACAAGTATAAACAAGCATGTGTGCCGGAATTCACCCATAAGCTAGTAATAAGCTAATAAGTTAATCCAGTACACTGCAGTACAAAACACCCCTGCATACTTTTTGAATGGCAAATTAAGCTGAGAATATAAGCTTAGTAAGCCAAAATAAGAATTGAAGTAGCAAGCTAGGTTGGTGGGCTTTCCAAAAAGCTAAAGCTTATGCTGTGGGATTCACAGATGAGCTTTTGAGAAGCTTATGAAGTAGCTACTGAACACTCGATATATCTTGGTGACTCGATGATCTAGCGATGGAATATGACAAGTTATAAGCCACTTGCAGCCCTATGTAATAAGCTGCAAGATGAAAATTAAGCACAGGATCATGAAGTTGGGTGGATGAGCTTCACAAAAAACTAAACCACACAAGCTTATGACTATAAATGAGCTTTTTAGGAGCTTATGAATTAAGCTTGAGTAGACTGATTTCTCAGCATGCTCAGGAAATGGGGCAAACAATAAGCTCTTATTTTACTTATCAAATAAGCTCATAAGAGCTCAACAAGCACTGACTTATTAAGATGGGCAGTTAAGCTTCACATGAAGCTAAGCTACACAAGCTTAAGCTCAGTGAGGAACTTTTTATGGGCTTGTGAAATCAACTCACCTTCACTGTTTGCTTCAGTGAAGGGAGTGTGGTGCACAAAAAAAAAGTTTGTTTAATCTATCTAAATAAGCTGTAAACAGATAAATAAGCACAAACATAAATAATATGCTACTAGAGCATCACAAAGAAGCCAAAAACACCAAGATGGGTCAAGTCATGAGACTTATGCAAGCTCATGAACTTGACGATCCAACTTGTGCATGTGGCAAAAATAAGCTATAATAAGCACAATTAAAAGCTAGAAATAAGCTGAACTAAAGATTAACAAAAATCATACAACAAGACAAGCAGCTAAACTAAAACATACTATAAGGACAAGTTCTAAAACTAAGTATTAAAGCCTACACAAAAATATCTATTTAATTCAAATACACAAAATCTGAAATTTGACTTTTTAAGTTTATGATCAAAATTGACTTTGATCAACTTTGATCTGAATTTTTCAACTGATTAAGACATAATAAGTTATAAGAACAAGAAATAAACAAATAGAAACAACTTTAAAACGGATTTGGTGAGTATGGACTTGCAAATCATCACAGTGTTCAAATGAGGATCAAAGAAGTAAATTTTTGACTTTTGCTTGTATACATAATAGACTTATGGTTTGTCTGACCCTAAGGAACTCTATGTATCAAATATCAATCAAGAATAACAACTTAGGCTCAGTTAAGAACTCTTGAATCAGTAATGCCAAACACACTTTTAATAGAACCAAATTTAGCTATTCAATTCATATCATTGCATAAACTAATTTCATCAAATCCAGAGGTTTTCATTGGTTAAATTAGAACTTTTTCAGTATACATAAGTAGTCACACAAAGGTATACCTAGGATTCTCAAAAATTGAGCTTATGACAGTGAAAATGGAAATTTCAAGCACAATCAATTCCAAAACATGAACACATAATTTTAAGCTATAGCATGATAAATTAACAACACAGAAACATGAAAACATGAAAATCAAAGCAACCAAAACAGTAAGACAGTAAATTGCAAAAATTGTAAAAGTGGCTTACAAATGAGAATAGGACTAAGACCCAGAATAAATGGACAAGGTTACACCTATTAGCTTACCAATAAGCTCCTAATACCCATAGCATTCCAAATTCAACCCTGCTTCATCATCTTCTTCATGATCACACTATTTTTGATTTTTCAATGATTTTCTCTATTTTTTAGTATTTTCTGAATTTAAAAGTCTAAGCATGTTTTAAGGTCTCTAAAAGCTAAATGAGCTTTGTCAGGAGCTTATATGGCTTATAGAGTCCATCAAACAACTACAAAACATGAAATTGAAAAGACTTGAAAATTAAAGGAAAATAAGCAAAACTTGAAACTGAAATAAAACTAAAATTAAACTGAATTTAAAAGTTCATTACACTAATTTAAGATAAAATACAACATTTGAAAGATTAAAAGACATTTTTAACTAAGAAAAGCAGTAAAAGTTACATCTACGTGACTATGGCTTAAGGCCAAAAGTACTCTTCTGTCTTTCATCCTCAGCTTTTTATAACCTTCTGAGTTCTCCCCAACTTGTTAGTCAAATCCCACAAATGATCTTGACCGTTGATGCTCTTAATTGATCTCCACCATTTAAATTGCTTTTTGGCGCCAAAGTCCTTTGTGACAGTTGAGGTGGTTTGAGAAGCATTCAATGTATCTTGTTGGCTTGTATAGGTGGAGGGAACAAGATATGAAGCTTTATTGAGCTTGGAGGCCAGGTTTGAGTGAAAACAGGGCAAGGGGAAAAAGGTGGAGTGTTAGATGGTGGGAATGCATTAATGCTTGATGGGAAGAGGTGACAGGGTGTAGGGGAGTAGGTTGTGAGCTGGGGTAACAGGTGGAGGGAAAAGGTGGAAGTGCAAGTGGTGGTGTTACAGGTGGGGGTGTGAGGTGGAAGAAGAAGAGGGAAAAAGGGTCCGGGTTTGCCTGTTTTATTTATTAACAAAGGGGTTGGGCTTGGGGTGATTGGGCCAGCTGGGTTTAATTGGATTTGGATTTGGTTTAATAACAAAGTTAGGTCCGTTTGGTTTAGCTAGTACACAAGGACCATTTTTGTAATTTGAGCAAAGTTAAAGGTTAAACTTGCCACCTTTCCAAACATCCTTCCAATGTCCAAACCTGCCATTTATATAAACACAAGGACCAATATTGTTAATTAAAACATTTTAAAGCTTAAAAGGACCATTTGTGTAAATTTTGGATTCTTGGGGACTAAAGTGTAAATTTCAAAAGTTTATCAAAATTGTTCCAAATTGTAAGTTCATGCATAGTACAAGGGTATTTTGTGAAATTTCAAGTTTTGAATACCAGGGACTAAGTTTGCCAATTTTGAAACTTGAGGGTAAAATTGCCAATATGTGTAAACTTTTATCCAGGGATCATTTGTGAATATTTTGACTTCCCAAGGACTTAAGTTGACTTTTCTATTATTTAAAACATTTAGGGACTAGTTTTGACACTTTAAGTAACTTGTGGACCTGAAAATGACATTTGTGTGAACTTTATGTATTTTTTACTTGTTTTCAATCTTTTGTACCGAATCACATAAAACACATTTCATTGATATTTATAACATTTTGTGAGTCATTTGTGTGTTTTAGTTGTTTTGTGGGTTTAAACAAGATAAAATATATGTGTGTTTAGACACATATCATGTTTCTTCTCCAAGATTGTTTTATAACCCCAAGTTTTCAAGTAAGACATAGATATAGTTAAGCACTTGACGAGTCACATTGATGCCGAAGTGAACCAAAGGGCCTTGTTTCGTTTCGATGTTTATTGACAAGACCCGATATGAGTTTTTAAACCAAAGAAGTTCAAGTCGAGCTAGTGAGATTCTCATCTAGCTTATTTTCTAGTGAACCGAGTGCTTGTTACTAACAAGCTCTCGTATGGTATAATGGGTCTCGGTTTGTGAGTTGAGCTTCCAAGCCCGGCGCGAGCATGGATTTGTCTTTAGCCACTCGGTTGTGTATAATGTTTACAAAAGTGTTCGATGAGTAAATTAGAATCGGAATAAACTTGAGTCGAGCCAATAATTTCAAGGTAAGTAGGTTTCTAAAAGTGAGCTATACGTTATTGAATTTCATGGAATCGTTTGCACATCATTTATACATTTTCGAAATGACTTTCAAAAGCTTCCAAGGTTACTAAACTTGTTTTAAAATCCGAATAAACCAAGATGATTATTTTCTACAGTTTAGCTTGCATGTTTTACTTTAAAAAGGTACCACACAAGCTTAATAACACATGATGAGGATGTCAAGTTCATACGCGTAAAGTTTATGTCGTTGTTTATGTTTAAAGATTGTATGCTAAACAAAATATAGTTGTATGCAACGAGTGGAGTTTTAACGCAAGAAAAACCATAATGAAGGTGAGTAAGTGACTTACAATGCTTGTGTGAGTGAGTGAAGCAAAGGCCAAGACTCAAGAAAACTCGAATGCAAACTATATCCAATCGACACAAAGCAAGAACCCAACAACCACTAGAGTATCAAACCCTCAAGACCTTGACCTTGTGAAATTTTTGGTAAGTGGAATATGTAATGAGCCTAGGCTCGTGGGTTTTAAAAAGAAAAAGAGGAAGAAGCCTTTGGTTAAAGACCAAGAGTCTTTGTTTAACTTGGGTACATGAGACATGATTTTACTTGTATCTAGGTAGTATGTTAAGAACACGCACATGGTCTTTGGCTTCTTGAGTGGTTTTCGGCTGATACAAGGACAAAAGGGACAAGAAAATGAGTTGTGTGCATGGGGAACTTGTTTCCTTAAGTTTCAAAGTCAACTTATCTAGATATATGATGGACCTTATGTTTATTTTACTTACAAGGTTTCAAGGTTAGTGTAGTTACAAGTTTTTGGATGAGATGGGAATACTTTTGTGAGCCCATTCGGTTACAAGAAAAAGGGAAGGATAGGGTCTCAAATTTTTCGTTCACGATATCGTGTCCCGTTTGAGCTTAAATGTGAGTCACGGTGTTCGGTTTGAGGTTTTGACCAACGTATAATATATAATTTAGCGTGTTTTTATAAAGGTAATAAAAATATAAAAATAAAATATTAATTCTAACTCGTAGAAATATTTATTTGACTTTAGCCATAATTAATTTAGTGTCGATGCAGCGTGCGGCTCGTAAGACAAGGAAATTCCTTGTGAGGCGATTTCGATTATCGAGAAATATCGGGCATGATTAAATGAGACTACTCGGAGTTGCATAAATTTTATGCAATAAAATGAAGCGTACATGCTAAAATGCTCAAATAAGTTTTGATAAACAATCTAGTTTATTAATACGAAGGTTGATGATAGTGAAATTTTACAGGTGGCTACAGTGGCGGATCTAAGACCAAATCTAAGGTGGTTCCCTTAGATAATCGAAGCGGTAAGATCAGCAAGTCAACCAACCAACCACTAAATGGATCGGGTTGAGTCGGTTACAATATAATTCTAACATGGAGAACCCGATAGAGTTGTATCAAATCTAATACAAAAAGAATGTTGCATACTTGTGTCTAAAAAAATTGAATGAGATATATGCGTTAGAATTGAAACGAAAATAAAATCCAATAAATCGGAATTAGTGTAATTCTAAATAACGATAACATATACTTTTAAGCCTAACGCCTAAATATCAACCCTTTAGTATATTTTTCTGTAGCAATTTTGAACTACTATTAATTTGATTAATTAACAATAAAAGATAAGAAAATATAAAAAGAAATATACAAGAAATTTCACAGTAGCCAATTACAAGGATTACCGACGTGACTTTCTTATAACCACACACAAAAGTTCACTAAAAGCAAAACCTCCTTATCTTCTCTAAAATAAGACATCTTCTTCATAACAACTTCCGGCAAGTCCTACCATTTTTCCGCTTAAGTGTTTTACTTTCTTCTTTCTTTCTTTCTCTAACTTGATCCAAGGTGGTTCCCTCATATTTTCTAAGACAGGTCTCAAAATTATTTACTATATCGCTTCTAAACAAACCTAGTGTCCAAGGTGGTTCCTGGGCACCACCTAGTAATGCCATAAGTCTACCCCGGGGTGCGATCACTTATAATATAATTTAAGACTATGCACATGTGTCGCGTTTTTATTAAATAAACTAGGCGCAAGTAAGATGTGCTAGTGTGCTACACCCCGCTTTTTATTTTTCAAAAAAAAAAATGAGTTCTTTAAAAATAAAATGGTTAAATGTGATTTTATTGGTTAGTTAAGTAAATCCTTATTATATCTATTTGAAAAATAATAGCTTTGTGTAACATCAAAATCACGTTTTGTGAGATTTTATCATTTGAAAATTTGCAACAAGCTTTTATTTACTCCTACGTACTCCTTTAGGGTGTGTTTGGTAGGGAGAGTTGAAAGCAAAGAAAAGGAAACGACCCATTTTCCTCGTTTTGGTTACGTAGAAAAAGAGAGTGGAGAATTAAAAGATTTTGGTGGGAAATGGAGAGAGTTGAGTAGTGTAATTTAAGTAATTACATTTCTTTTAATTTTGTGGAGAAATTGGAGAAATTAATTAATTTTTGAATTTTTTTTTTTTTTTTTTTTTTTACATTTAAAACAAATTAAAAAATATATGTATTTTGTAAAAATTATTTTTTTAAAAATAAGTTTTTTAAATAAATACATTTTTTTTTAATTATTTTAAAAAATTATTATTTTTAAATATTTTAAAATTTTTTTTTTTTTTTTTAAAATAAGTTTTTTTAAAAATAAGTTTTTTAAAAATAAGTTTTTAAAAATTATTTTTTTTTAAATAAGTTTAAAAATATATATATATTTTGAAAATTATTTTTTTAAAAAATAATTTTTTTTTCATTTCTCGTCAAGTCTGCATTGTTACCAAACATTAGAATTGAACAAAATTTCATCGATTTATATTCTGCGAGATTATATTCTCTACTTCATTTCTTTTCTGCGAATTTCTCTCTACCAAACGCATGCTTATGGAATTGTGGTAGGTAGCTTTAACATCCTCAACCAAAGTACGGTGCAACCTAATAATAAGTCAAAAAAATGTGATACGGTATAACCTAATCTTTTATATAATAAAAGAATTACATCATTTCGGAGTGATTTTGTTAATTCATTCTTATTGAAAAAAATAATTGGGCTAATAGGAGAGCTCGATTTTGCCACGTAAACAAAATCATGTGATTTGATTGATTAATAAAAATCAAAATTAAATTAATTTTGATCAAACTTTAATAAATTTGGTGGAGAAATTTAATTGATAAAAAAACACATAAAAATATATGTGTCAAATTTGTGAAAACAAAACTTAAAAAAAGAGGTAATTAATAAAACTTTAGTGGTTGAATTTTTAAAAATTATATGGAGTTAAGCATCTATCTATACATATATATGAGACCAAGACGCCACATCACTAACGCTATACATGACAATAATGTTGACATGGCGCAACATTTGATTAGGTGAAAATGATGACTAGGCACTATTTCCGATAAATAGTGTAAAAATTTGTAACTTGCATGATTCGAACATGGTCTTGACATCCACAAATGAGCAACTCAACCAAAGGATCAATTAACACAATGTGATACAAAATTGCATTCCCTCTCTAATCAATATACAACCATTACTCTGTTTGCATTCAAAGTTTGAAATGCATCAACCAACCAATTTTAAATGGATTGAAAAGGTCAAACACATAACTCCTCTTTAATATTATCTCCAAAAGATTGCCTGTCATATTTACTTTCAAAGAAAAACGTTTCATCTAATATTCAATTTCAAAACCAAAATTAGGGTTCTAGCAACAAGATCAGTTCGGCTATTCACCATGCATATTTAAACGCGGACACCAAAACTATGTTCAGTTTTGCTGCCTCCTACAAACACAGATCCATTGGTATATTTTTTTTACTACTACTTCACTTTAACCGTATGTTCTAATGTATACTAGGATAGTGATATAGGTTTTGGTTTTGTTTTAAGTGAATTATTGTGTTTAATAAAGTTTCAGTATTGGTTTTTTTGTTGTGAATTTGTTATGTCGACAACAACAGCATCCTACAACTATAACGTATCAATACGTATGAATTTTGATTACTTATTTGTTTAAAAATTTCAAGATTTTGGCAAACCTTTTAATAGTGTGCGATGATGAATTGGTGACGTGTGCGATCAAAGAAGGGTTGGACACATGTCTATGTTCGGTTCACGTTCGATTACACTTTACTGTGAGAATCAAAAAGGTATGTACATGATTTGGGTTAAAATTATTATATTTTGATTTGTTTAATATGTGTGTTTGATTGCTTATTGTTAGTATTTTTTCTATTTGGTTATGATTTTTGTGTTCAAAATGCAACAACGTGTTCTTCGTGTTTTAAGTAAGCAAGAATTTTGTGGGTTTGACTAAAGAATAGATTGGCGAGCCCGTTTAAAAAGAGGGTGATATTTTTGGATTTTATTGCGACTTTGATTTTCGGACTCGCCAATGGGAATCGAGCGAGCAAACAGTTTGTCAAATCGTATATACTCCCGCGAAAGGTCGGTTTAATTATCGGTTGTTTCGTTTGTATAGTTATAAATCATTAGATTCGAATTATAATCGATGATCTCACTTTCTCGAACTTCGGATCTGAGACGAAAGTAAGTTGGGGATGTAGGATTCAAAAATGTTATAACAAAGTTGTTTGCTAACCGTGTTGTACCTAAAAAGATGGGTCTCGGTTATACTGTTAATGTGATTACTGTCTTTCATTTTTCAGCTGTCATTGATATGACGAGGATTAACTGGATTTTAATTGCAATTTTTCTTCTTCTTGCACGTTACTGGAAAGACTCAAATGTGACGGAAAGATGAAGGTGCTACTTAGAGGAAAGTACTATGTTGGTCTATGGACAATGGACACATATGATTTAAAAGTTATTTCGCTGTAAAAAGTAAGCCAGATCCGTGCATATCTATGCTACTCATACATATCATTATTTTGTTCATGTTTAAATAGTGTCTTTCAAAATGGGTATGTGTGCAATTATCCATGCATATGACTCCTTTATCATGTATTCACAGGTTTAAAGGTTTGTGTAATTTGGTGTAGTGGTATGACTAACTTATTTTTATCCGTTTGCAGAAATTTGTTGCAGGAGTAGATACTAATACAATGATGTTGATGCCTGCAAGGGCCTCTAGAGTCGTAAACCAAGTCGCAATACACGCTGCTACAAGAGGGATCAGATCTTCGACCCAAGAGAGGTATGAAATTTTCTGCAGATGTTGTTATTGTTGTACATTAACTTAGGCATAAAATAATATTGCATTCTGGATTGTGGCTAATGGAGATAACGGTATAATTTTTTTTCTTTTGTAAAGGTTGTGGTATATATGTGTAGCATGTTAGGATGCGTTGTTGATAATGGATGCATGGTGGTACTGCTACTGCTCCACGCTCTTGAGTTGGTGGCGAACCCATCATCCGCTCAATTACTCCAAAAAATTATAATTTACGCTGCTCATTCTTAATAGACAATCAACACATTTGTGAATCAAAATATTAAATTGCAGCGTCGATTGATCTGGGGTTCATGTGCTGCTAACTAGGACGCCAAATAAAAAGGTGACAGCTTATTTCACTCATTCGTTAGTTCTAAAATAAGGGGGTGTTTGGGACTTATTATTATTAGACTATGAAAATGTAGTGAGTAGTGTTTTGGTTTGGTCGTGTTACAATAAGCATAAGTCGCTTTAAACCGACTTATATAAGCTTATAAGCATAAGCTTCAAAAGTACTCGAACGTAGGGTAGTTGATAACGTGGTGAAATAATTATGTACATGATATTCACGCCCAATTTGTCTCAAATGCATATCTCATGAACTCAAGGTTGTAAGCGCATTTATCTACGCCTTCTCACGCTTAACTCGATACTAAAAATATCCACAGTGACACCGAAAATTTCTTAACCTGTGGTCGTAAATGAGGTTGAATATCGGTCATTGGTTGATTTGCACGGCTCCTTCTAGACTTAATTTCACAGTTTTTAGATGTTGTATCACAAATCATGTAATTAGTACTTTAAACTTAGTCTTGAAAGCTGCCGTGGCGCGCAAATCAATCCATCATATTGCTTTTACATGTTGGTGACACCCTTCGCTTTTATGAATCCAAGATACCCGCTTTAAGATTGTTTAATTTAGTTATCGAAATTTTTAGTCAAAGAGACATACGATATCAAGCGAACACTTATCACGTCCCTTATCTTCTTGTCTTTTCGTGCATACCGGACTAACCGCGTTTGATTTTTCGATGTTGTTATCCGGCATGTGGTCGCACCCTATCCCGAAATTGCCGCACGTAATGCATTGACATCAACATCGATGAGACGTCAGCGGATGTGGGAGACCATAGGAAGGTAAATTGTCAATCGAACTTTGTAATGTATTTATTTGTTAACGGTGATATAAGCGATATATAACAGATGTTCGAAAGGATACACGGAGGCCGAATCATGAATAACAACCCAACCACCAATGTAAGTTGTGATGACATGCCGTGCGGAGCATAATTCCACCTTCGCTCTCGATGAACTTGCGATAAACAAAGACCCAAAGTCGAGACAATGTCCGTGACCATTCGTAAGGAGTTATTTTCGTGTTCGACGAAGCGTAAATGGGCCCGAGGTGAAAATTCCAAACATGATCGGTGGCACAAACGGACCAACACCGGATGTTTGAAATGGTTAGTGTGCGAGACGATAATGCACAAACCATAATATGTAAGGAAAAAGGTAGGAGCATCAGTATTGCAATATGTGGAATGCGCTCTAGCGATTAATCGTTAGATCGTAAACTCACATGCTTCACGCTACTAGCCACTGGCCATGCCCTTCTTTGGTAATGAAAAGTGGCCATAATTTTAGTAACTACTAGGATTACTGACCATGGCTTATTAGCCCAAAGTAACGTCAGTCGGGCCTTCTTTCATAGTTACATATACGTCGATATTTCCTTTAGGTTTGTCCGATAGTTTGCCATTGTAATTTTTGCCCCGTGTTTTGGTTTCAGAAGGAGCACTGTCGAATGAAAAGAGCCGTGAATCGGCAAGCACCCAATTGAGGTACCGTTAAATGCGACAAGTGTTGTGTAACCGTTAATCCCAATTTTGTTTTGCGTGGTTAATTATAGATCAGATTTCCAATGAACGACTACTGAACTATTCATGTTAGATGAACTTACGCAATATAGGCCAAAATAAGGTAACCTTCGATGAGTTTATCTCCTCCGCTTCGCTTACTCACAACTGTTATACTTTTGGATTTGTTTAGATATGTGCTCTGCTGGGAAACTCGCTGAATGGACGCTACGTAAACTGTCAAAGGCTAGGAAAGCTGCGAAACAAAACTAGACAAAAGTCAAGTTGACGGTCTCAAATGTAACACCAAAGGTGTCAACGATATATTTTCCTTCACTATAAGCTTGAATTTCATAAAAGGTGTATAATCTCATAACTTTGAATTTGTCTAGCAGGTCATAGATCCGGCTCCATAACAGATTCAATCATCACCGCCACCTTCCAGTTATCACGAATAATCGAGGGAGGACACGAGGTTTGGACTAGAATGATATAAAAGAGTAGAGCATCCTATGTCACTCTGTTCATGACCTTCAGCGAAAGCTTGGACAGGAATAAAATTAACTAGCTTTCGGGCCTTAAGAAATATAACTAATTTATACCGCTTAAGCAACTAACCAGTTTTACCATTTAGCCTGATATTTCCATTTAATCTTTATCTTTCATCTATGATCTCTATAAATTTTGTTAACCAATGTGGCTGCTTTACCTTCTATCATAATTATCCAAAAAAGGATAAACCTTTTTCAGCAACCTCATTTAGCCATTTACATATATTTTTGTTTTCTTTTTCACAGAAAATTTGAAGTGATGTTCAAGAAACAAGAAGACATGTTCATTAATTCAAATTAAGGTTGTCAGTAAAATGACCTCCTCAAAGCATGTTAACCTCACTATTACAACTTATGTAACGATGGCGAATGTAGTTATTGTACTAACAATAGGAAATCGGTTATTGCATTCATCATTATATATATTCAGAAATGATCATTATGAAGCTCGCATAAATAAGGACCATCCATTTTATCAACTCACTTTTCATTGTTCTTTTTACATATATTACGTGAACATTTTTCTTTTTTTCTTTACAATTTTTGTGTTTAAGATATTTTCCATTATTCATTATTACGTATGTCCATTTACATTTCGTCAAGCAATGTTATGAAGTTTAACTCACCATTGGGCAAGTTATAAACTAGTAATATTATAAGACTCTATGTTTTTTAATAACTTTTGATTATAAACAAATACCCCTTATACTTTATACCCTTTATACTTTATATCTTAAAAAATACAATGTATATGTTGTTTTAAAATAACAACATATAAATTTGCATAAGATTATAAGTATCAATTTTTCACTATATACGTTCAATAAGTACTCATTTATTTCATTTTTAAAAGTTTAACCTATGTGGACACGAGTTTACATTTTAAATATGGCTAAATTACTGAAAACGGGAATATAATTATCAAATTGTAAGCACGGGTTACTTTAATATAAAAATAAATATATGCGATTGTACTTATAACAATGACTCATGTAATTCTTATTTATTTATATTAGGATATCTTGAAAAACATTTTTAAAAAACTTTAATGAGTATACTTTAACTTTATCAACGCTCATTATGTGCTATTAGATTTCCATCATCTGTGCAACATAATATCAGTAGTTACATTTAAATAACAACATCAACATATTTATCAGCTAAATAAAATTAAATCTTAAGTTACCTAACATAAATTTTTACAAATATTTTACCAAATTCTAATGGATATTAATGCATAATGAAAAACTCGTGTATAAATATTAGTTGTACTTATATCACAATTTTCATGGGCAAATTCTTATATGTGTAGATACTAAATTAAAATGTTAAAATAAATTTGATTTATGTGTAAACTTCGTGCGTGCACGAAATTTAAAACTATATAATTATATGCAATTACCTTTAAAGACACAATATTCAGTATTAATACAAAATAATTTTTTTTTCAAAACCCCGTGTGTGCACGGGTATTATAACTAGTAATTAATAATCGTAATTTGTGACTAATATCATTACATATTATGTGAAGTGGTCACGCTAAGAGCTTTTGGTATGGTAACTAGCAAAAAGGTGTTAAGGTTTAACATGTAGGCATTAAGACATGTTAATCATACCATCTCCCAAGTTAAAGGGGTGTTCCCCGAGGAGTTGTTTTTGTAAATTGTTGGTGAGTTAAGGTTTAATTTTGGTAAGTTATGATAAGGGGTGTTTTTTTGTTGAGTTAACGTGAAATGTTAAAGCTGATGTAGCGCTGACGTGACAAGTGTTAAACCTTAACCTTATGTTACCACACCGTGTGCTCTAAGAGCATGCAGTATGATCACTTGAAAAGTAAGTAAAAACTTAACTTTTTGAGTTAACGGCTAAGTTATCATACAGCCCAAGTGAGTTAAGGCGTTGAATTAAGGGGTGCGTTACCATCTTAACGCTGCGTTAAGGGGTGCGTTACCATCTTAACGGCTAAGTTAAAAGAGTCCTACATCAGAAATATTAAAAAAAGCACGTTTGGGAATTTGGTCCGTCGAGAAATCATATGATAATATATAGAGTAAACTACACCATTCGTCCTTGTGTAATACGTTGACCATCAAGTTTCGTCCTTTGACCAAAAAAATTGCACCGTCGGTCCTTAACTGCGAAACGTTAGTCATCATTGGTCCCTCACCCTAACTGGTTGGACTAACGGGCGTTAAGCCTTGTTAAGTGGAGGGTATTTTTGTCTTTTCCCACCCACACCAGTCAAAGTAACCATCTTTATTTCTTCTTCTTCTTCATCAATATCTTCACACACCACCATCAACCACCAATCACACCATAACCGGCCACCTTCACAAAATTCACCCTTGTGGTTCCTAGGTTTTGACCGCGAGCAGAACAATCCCAAACAAACTTTACCATCCAACTCTCAGCTCATAAGTGACAAAGACTTTTCCCACTGTGGTTCAAGCACATTGGGTTTCGATCCTTAACCAAAACCAAACCCGACATGAACCAATTAAGCATAAGAAAGAAAGTTAAGCACTTCCAATGTGTGAGCCAATCTTAGTTTTTAGCGTTATGATTTTATTAGCTTTGCCATACAAGATTACTCAATAACAAAATAATTCATCATCATTAACAGGTTATGGATTACCGATCGAAAAGAATAAAAATCCAACAACATCATTACTCAATTAAATCTCAAACTTATTAACACCATAACCAAATTACATGAACCTCAAACCATTTACCAATTATATATTCGAATTTTAAAAAAAATTAATTACAATACTTCATAAAAAAAAAAGAATAATGACAAGGATGTGTGTCTTACAGTGGACCCAAGAGTGGGTGTGGGTCGAATTGCCTATTAACACCGAACACGAAAATTCCAATTCGAAGAGACTCGAACCAAATTGATACAATTAAACCCTTGCAAAACCTTCCTTATACTTCCCTTAACAAAACCCTCAATCAATTTTGAAAAGCCTTTGATTGACCAAAACCTAAGTGTGATTTGTGTGTGAAAATTTGAGGAAAACACATGAAAATCGACTCTATTTATAGAGGAATAAGGAGGATGGAGCTTCCTCGACTTTTGACCTCGTTTATAGGGTAATATCCTTCTTTGGCTCACGTCTATCCTCCACGCACACGCTTCATGTGATGTCTAGGATGATAGGAACCCATTTGTGGAATGGGGTGATGATCCTTCGCGGTTTACTTTTACGAAAGGAGAAATGAAAGAAATTTTATGTTTGTTTGGGAGAGACAGGTGCGTGGGAAGAAGAACAGGAAAAAAGAAGATGAAATAATTAATAGTGGGTGGGAAAAGACATAAATACCCTCCACTTAACAAGGCTTAAATTGTTATTGTGAAAAGTAACTTTTTATTAACTCTTTAAACATTTTAAGGATTGTTGGGCCTGTGAGTATATCGCCCTTTTAATGCTTATAGAGTTATAGTTTATAAAGGCCCATTCTTCTTTGAACCGGTTTTGGATGTGGGCTTGTGGCAAATTACTTGTACGTTAAAAACCGTATTTTTTTTTTTTTTTTAGTTCGGATTACAAAGATGTATAATCCTGTCTCAAACTCTTTTCTGTTTTAGGAACATTTATAGAGATAAATATACAAGATCAAGTATTGTTTATTAAAAAAAAATTGAGAATACAACTTTATTATTTCTGTCTCTTTGCGAATTTGGTCGCCCTTTGAAGGTTATTTCTCTATTGGTATGGAATCCCTCCAAATAAGTCACAATCAACCACGTTACGAACATTAAATTATTTGGTACGATTCAGCAACAAAAATAGTAACACGACAATGACCGTAAACCTACCACATCTCTAGATTTTTCTACCATTCTATGTTGGCAAAAATAAAAAAATGTAAAGCTTATGGATGTACTGAAGTAAGATTTCACTGTCAGTTACTTTTATTTCATATTGTTAATCATGTCACTATTTGGTCCCTATGGGTCATGTCTTAAATCATGATTTGGTCTCAGTGGTCCAATACTTTTATGGACCATTTCGTTTCATTGGGTCTAACGTTGGACATAGGTCATGAATCAGAGCATAATTGTGGTTCTCATAAACCCTTTATTAATAACTAATATAGGCCCACAACGAAAAATGAAATTACTTCTTCCTAAATTAACCAGAAATAGTACATATATTTATTGTGATTTCTCGGGTGACACAATTTAGGAACAGGTAAAACAATTGTCCAAAAATAGTACATTGTCACACATAGGAATGGCAATGGGGCGGGTTTAGGCGCGGCGGCCATCCTCATCCCCAAACCCGATAACAAAATCATCCTCAAACCAAGACCAATTTCCATTGGGATCTTGTCGGGCGCCGTTGAGAGATACTCCCAAACCCGCCCATTCTATTGGGATCTTGTCGTTGTCTTTTTGAGCGAATACTCAATCATACCGTGTCATTCCTCGTTTATTCTTATTTTTACATTATTAATAATATGATTATATGGAATAACTTGAAGAATCAAGAATCCATTAATAATATATTAATCGTTGGAATAAAACACAACTTTATAGAATAGTATATGACAAAACAAACATATATGATCACAAATTGAAATATCACAAAAGATAAAACTAACAAAAATTAGAATTATATTTAGTACGTAAATACTAACAATTTTTTATGTATAAAGATATATGTATATGTATATGTATATGTTTCGGGGCGGGGCGGGGATGGTGTGCCCCAACCCCGCCCCAAACCCAATAAGAATCCCCGTTAAGGCCCCAAAACCCGTCCCAAAACCCGATAAGCATGCCCCGCCCTGCCCCAATAGGTTCGGGTTTCGGGTTTTTTTGCTATCCACTCATACAAGGAAGTAGAATAGAAAAGCAAAACAGTTGCTAAACTAATCAAGTCAAGTGTGTCAAAAGTTGTCTAACTGAAATTCTAAATGTATGTTACAGAACTATGTCTGTAAGGAAAGAAAAAATCTATGATTTTTTTTACGTATTGTCAAGGTTTATCGATATATGACTAAAACAAAACATGATTCGTACGAAACATATTATATATCATATCCAACAAAAAGATATGAACTGTATATACATTATCTCAAATTAGTGTTCAAGTGTAACAAGCGCATATTTCATTTGAACACATATGAATGAATTTTATATAGCTTATGCATCGTAGGGGTGTTTATCAGTTCGGTTATCGGGTTGTTCGGTTTATTTGATTTGCTTAGTTCGGTTAATTTATTTATTATTTTTTTTATAACGAAAACCGAATCGAATAACTCGAATTACATAATTTTAATTATTTATTTATTTATATAGATTTAAAAAACCAAACTTAAAAAGAATTATTTATAATATGAAAGAGTTTTAATATTTTTATATATAAATATATAAAATATATATATATATATATATATATATATATATATATATATATATATATATATATATATATATTGAATTCGGTTCTTGATTAGGTTTTGGTTTAGATTCTTAAAAGCAATAACGAAACCGAAAACCAAATATTTAATTCGGTTCGGTTCGATTTTAACAAATTCGGTTCGATTACAAATTCGATTCAATTATTTTCGATTCAATTTTAATTTTCGATTTTATTACCCAAACCATCAACACCCCTAAATTGCATTGTCTCAAAAAGAAAAAATATAGATGGATAGCATATCTATAAAACTATAAAAGTAAATTATAATTATATTTGTCTGATTTGATAATTCATGACTCCACGCGAAGAGAGATTCTCGGAAAACCATGCTCGGGACTAACACAAAAAATATGCATCAATTAAAATATTATTTATGTGATGATGTGTCTATTTAAACTTGTAGTTGTAAGATTGTTCTGCAAATAAAATATAAATGGATAATTAAATCTTGTTTTTGACAAGGTACTATTTGTTTCTTTTAACACATTTAGCTATTAACTATTGTTAAACAATAAACTTATAAATAGTGTTAACATAAATAGTTGAAATGAAATGAAATTTTAGCATGTTGACAATCCACATAGAAACAACACATTACCTATAATATTACTAGTAATTAACATTAATCATGTGGAGTATTATTTTATATAATATCCAATGAAAACATAAAGGACAACAGAAGTACATTATTTTATACTCCGTAATTATTTAATTACATGAAAAGGACAAAAAGAGTATGGTTACCACTTGGCGACTATCAAAGGCCAAAGGCAGCCCAATAGACGACAAAGATGACAAAAAAACATTATCTTGTGATATTTCAATTTGGTTTATCTTATGTAATTTTCACACTTGTATTGTTTTATTGCTTTTAACTTGGTGAAAGGTAAAGTAAAAACATCAAACAAACGTGTAGACATGATAAGAACAAAAAATTATTCTCTAGTTTACTCAAAATTACACCACTGTTTTTGTTCGATTTTAATTACATCATTAATATCTAATTTTCAAACTAACTACACTGATAAGAACTATCAACAAAAATTATTTGAAAAATAAAGATTGTCTATGTAATTAAAATCGAATAAAGATGATGAGTGTAATTTTACGTAAATCGCATTACTGAACATGTAATTCTTTCTAATAACATTAAGGATATGAAAATTTCCTTTAGTCAATTATCACAACAATGATTTCTAAGAAAGTAAATGGATATGTTTTCTAGCATATGATTTCACACATGAAAATTCCAATAGTAAATTATATGCACATTCATACAATTTTTTTCTAATATTTCATCATACATTTTTGGTAGTCATTATCTTAGACAACTAATGGATGCAAATAAGTAAGATTTTACTTAACACCGGACACAAAATAAATAAATCGTGTATAACCTTTTATATGTTTTATTTAAAACAACGATGTGTTCCTTTGGATCTTAGCGAATAAGCATTCGAACATCCTAGTAATATCCTCCCTATGATCCAAATAAATATACAAGATACCGGCCAATAGTTATATAACAGTAGATAAACGATAGTTACAAGTACACTACAAGTTTAAAAGGTAAGTGCACCAATATTTGTCACAACACGGCACAACACAAAATAATTTAACTAAGCCTCCAATTTGAATTTATCGTTAGCAAATGGTTTAAAACCCGAGTTAACCTCCGACCGGTTCAACCGGTGGAATCGAAAACCGGACTAAACGTGATCGGGCTTTTGCTTGTTGGAGAATCGGATTGAACCGCCAAGTTTTTGTTAACTCGAGTTAATTTCTTTGATAAACCCTGTCGTCGTGATTTTTTATCAAAAAATCTAACAAAACTTTTCTTTTTCCATTAACTTTTTAAAATTTAATTGACAACTTTAAATGGTGAGAACTAATTTAGTTAAAACTTTGTAAAACAGTAAATTAGAGTTATAAATTATTTTATAAATATCAACTATAGTTTTAATACAAACTCTTATAAATTAGAATCATAAGTTAAAGACTAAAATATACCGTTGGTTTTTAAACTTGGCCAAAAACATCGTCCTGAACCAAAACATGGCATTTTCATCGCCAATAGTCCAAACTAGGGGTTTTTTAGGCTAAACCAGTCCCTTGACCCATAATGCCAAAGTCAACGTTAGTTTTCTGTTTTCATCTCGAGGGTATAATAGACCATACACAATTATAATATGCCTTAGTTAAATCTAACGCAACCCTAAACCCTAAGGACCAAATGTGATTATGACTATGCAACTAGCCGTTTCTTCCCTGATACGCTTGTATTTATTATGTGAACCAATAAACCCACCCAACAAACACATTTACTAATCATAATAACACACCCTTATCCAGACGATCAACTCAAAATCAAAATCCAAATGTAAATCCTCATTTTCAGAACTCAAAAAACCAACCCAAATTCCAACAACACCATGTCGATTGGAGCTAATGTTATCACTAATATGACAGATTATATTAGCAACATTCCAGATATAGTGACAGTAACATTTTGAATCGTTTGCCAATAAAAGAAGCAGTGAGAAACTCTAGTTTAGCGAGAAACTAGAGGTTTAAGTGGACTTTGCTCACGGATGTCATAGTTGATGAGGAGTACTTTTATTATATAACAAATAAGTTTGATGGTAGGCATGTTACTAGACACTTACATCAACTTATAGGTCCCAGAAGAAGGTTTGTCTTCTTTATAGAGCCCAAAACGCTGTTTGGACAATATGACTTGAATTATGAAGAGATTCATGATTTGCTTTTGTTTTTGGCTCGACAAGGAATTGAGGAGCTCACAGTTAGAAACTGGCATGATGAACCAGTTACGTTGCCAACCCAACTTTACTCTCGTATAGAGTTGAAACATCTGGAACTTCATTATTGTACTTTTTCTACTTTTGTATTTTTTAGTACTTTTCCAAATCTATTGAGCTTAGAATTGTGTTGTGTCAATTTTCAAACCGGTACAATTTGGGAGTTTATTGCTGGTTCTCCCTTACGTGAGTCTCTTACAATGAATTGTGCTACTACAAACAAGATGAGACTATGGGATATTGCAAAGCTTAGGAATTTGAAGAAGTTAGATTTGTCATTCGGTGTTTCGAACCATGTGACGACAATCACAACATCCAATATCTTTGACCTGAACAGTCTTCCAACACTTGAGACCCTTAGATTAGATTTTTAGGATTGCACGGTAAGACCAATTTGGGGTTTTACACATCTAATTTTACAATGTTACGAAATGTCTAACAGTAATGAAATTTAATCTTTAAAACTTACGAAAAATTTGACATGTTGTAGTTGATGCGGGAAGCTAATTCCAAGATGAATGTCCATGTGCCCTTTGTATCCCTCATTAATCTTAAGCTAACCAGAGTCGATTTGGAGAATAGTGTTATGGTATCACTCATCTTTGAAATGATTCGTGGATCTCCAAGTTTGAAAATGCTACAAACCATAGTAAGTGTAATACTGTAATGCATATGTATCAAATAAACATTCGTAAATTGGCATGTTTGTGTATCTCAATACTATTTGATTTTGCAGGCTGCATACACGCTTAGTGTTCTACCTTTGGAAAAAAATTCATTAGATTTAGACAGAAAAACAATGAGGCATGGGCAGCTAGAGAGTGTGGTATTTCGATATTTTCCTAGATCAGAGAATGAATTAACTTTAATAAAGTTTATACTAACGTGTTCCCGTTACTAAAGATAATCTATATCGAGGCGCCGATTTGAGTGATGATGGGAATGAAAAGATCAAGATGAACCGGGAGTTGGCTGAAGCTATTGAAACTCCACCGAGCTTAGTCACACCAGTATTAGAGTTCTTTTAGTGGTTGTAGTTTATGTATAGGTTGAATACCCTATGACAATTCATCTTGCATAAAGTATTTTGGTATTTTGTATATGGTTTGGTTAGATTTAGTTTCTTCATATGTTGTTGGTTGTGCGTATTGTTGGTGATGCATGTTTGACATTCGAAAGTCAAACTTCCATTTAGCATTTCAATTTGATTGTAGAAAGTAAAACTGCAATCTGTTAGTCAAAAAATTTTAGCATTTTCATTTTACTTTAGTTAGTCAACATTCAAAATAGTGAATGCCTTTTTCTATTTGCAATTTGACTTTATAAAGTCAAAATTTCAAAACCATTAGTCACTATTTATTAGGGAGTTTGTTGATATGTTTTGCAAGTTTGACTTTACAAAGTCAAAATTTCAATGGTTTTGTGTTGTTTAATCTTAAACTAAATTGTAGTATACGTAAATTGGCAAATTGAAAGACCAATCATGTATTTTAAAGTGATTATTGGGCGGGAGTTTTAAGTATGACAACGGCAACCCAGAAAAATTCAGGGACCAAGTGTGAAAAAAATCCACTATTAGATCACTTGACCATCTCTACCCTGAGACGCTATTTACTTGTGCACACGAATCATTAAACCCATCCGCCACTTTTTCCACACACACACATTTTTCAATGGAAGATTTCCCTATGTTGAATGAACTCATAGAGATTGCTGGTTCATCCAACTTAAATGATCGTATGGCAGTGTGGTTTGGGGAAGAGGTTGCACAAGAAGGGTTTTGAAAAAGCTAATTCGTGAGTGCATTGGTCATCTGAAGAGGGGCATCATCAAGAATAGCGAGCTGATTTAAGAGAACGAAGCTTTGGAACCACGAGGTATAGCTCTTGACAGTGTGGATGGGCTGAGAAAAGCCCGGGACAGGCACACCGACCTACTAGTTCGATTCATAAAGAATTTTGGTGAAACTGATGAAGGTATTCGTATCCACGAAGGTTATGTTAATAAAATGGCTGAGCATAATGATTGAATTTTGGGTATTTCATATAAATGGGGTCTTTTGGGTGCTAGTTGTGGATTAATAGGTTGTTAAAAGGGGTATGTAAATTGGATCTTTTGTTCGGTTGTTGGTCATGGTTTGATCTACTTGTTTCTGTTCTTATAACCAACTATATGAATGATGAAATATTATCTAAGTTTTATGTATTTAATCTGTTATTGTATTGTGATATTGGGTGTATTGTTTCTAATTATTATCAACAAAACCAAACATCCTCTTGTATTAGCAAAACCAAACATCCCCTTGTATTAGGAAAACTTGTATCAGCAAAACCAAACACCCCTTTGTATCAGCAAAACCAAAGCCAGTGGTTTATAAATATGTGTTGAAAATGCAAATTCTTTAGCATTAACTCATAATGTATTGACAATGGTGTATTGTTTAGGAAGAAACTGGTATAGTGTTAGTGTTGACAGTGAGACTGAACACGCCCAATGCATCAAATTGTAACATCTTGAATTTTGACTTACCCAAGTCAAACAAATTTATGAAATGCAACAAAATGTAACTTACTATTGTGGTTTGACTTCAGTAACTCAAACCTATTAAGAAATACACAACGAATTCTATCAGTTACAGTGCACAACAAATTATATCAGTTACAATCCAAAAAGAAAACACTCTGAAAGTCATCTTAAACAAACGAAAATCATCTCAAACAGACTTTTTTCCAAATGAAAACTGATTTTTTACTTCCCTAAATCAAACATATTTACCAATGCACAACCAAACACTATTAGTTACAATAAGAACACAAGTTTTTATTGATCGATTTCATGTTTACATCTATTACAAAGTTTCCTATCATCTAAATATACACTTAGTTAGACCCACAACTCTCCATATCATATTTTTTCTTCATTTCCTTCCTTTCCATAAGATATTTAAACAAAGTTTCTAGATTTTTAATCCTTTTTTCCAAATCATTAACCTATGATAACCCGCTGTCAGCCTCTTTCTTCTCCTTCTTAACATCCAAACCATTTTCATTTGGGCAATCTTCTTTCGTCAACGAACTCAACAAAGCCTTCCCCTTATCGTTTTGTGCCATAATTGTTTTTTTTGCTTTTGGTAGAATGTGTGTTGCTTGTATTTAGGGTTCAATGTATATTCATGTTATTTATGACAATTGTGTGTTGCTCGTACTAATACGGTTGAGGGTTTGGTTAGATTTAACTAAGGCCTGTTATAATTGTGTATAGTCTATTATACCCTCGAGATAAAAACATAAAACTAACGTTGACTTTGGCATTATGGGTCAAGAGACTGGTTTAGCCACAAAAACCCTTAGTTTGGACTTTTGGGGATGAAAATGTCATATTTTGGTTCAAGACGACGTTTTTGTCCAAATTTAAAGACTAACAGCGTATTTTAGTCTAAGTTAAATGTGTTCTAAAATTTTGTTATGTCATAAGTTGATTTTGTTCTAAATTTTTGTTATATCATTAATCCCTACAACATCATTTGTACCCTTTTGTTTTTCATTTTTTCATTTTATACTTTTTATTACAAAACTATAAAACTAACAAGATGGAACATAAAATATAATGTTGAATACATTAAAAAATTAAATTGATAAAAATAAATAATAAAAGCGATAAAAAGCAGATTTTACTATTAACAAAAAAGTAAAAAGAAATATTTTATACTTTTACATACTTTTTTTTAGGTGAGGAGTGTCCCAATATATTTATGAAATGTGCAAATCAACCCATTTTCTTTGTTTGAAAATAAGGTAATATGATTGGACGGCTATGATTTCTATGTATCACTTCGCAATATTTACTTTCACTATCGACCCCACTGCCATTGTGCCCACCGATATAAAGCAGAACGAAAATTACCTATTTGGCCATGTGGATGAGGACTTTTCTTACAGAGGACCACTTTATCTGACATTATCTAGCCTCCTTGTTCGCTGCTTCTAAGCAGAGAAATAAAAAAATACACGTGTTCGCTCACATTTAACGCAAGTCAATATAAAATACAACCATTATCCACATCACCATTTCACTGCCTAAAGGCAGCGATTACTTACAAAACAGGGCAAAAATAAAACCCATGTTATGCCATGTCACCTAATTCGCTTAAGATTTGCACAGAATACAATTTGTTTGTTTTTGAAAATGAAAACTTACCAAAATCACCCTACACTTTATAATATTTACAACTTTTTTATATAACAAACTTTATTCGTCAAATAATCAAATATATAGCGAATCATTAATAAAAAAAACACCGTTGCGAAGAGCTCTAAATTACGAACAAAAGCTCGCTTTGTTTGTAATTTAGATCTCTTCGCAACGGTATTTTTTTTATTAATGAATTCGCTATATATTTGCTAATTTAAAAGTTGTAAATATTATAAACTGTAGGGTGATTTTGGTAAGTTTTCATTTTCAAATTCAAACAAATTGTATTCTTTGCCAATCTTAAGTGAATTGGGTGACATGGCATAACTAGAATATCTAGCTTGACAAATAAGTTACTGTGGTTTCTCGACTATACCTTAACCATGAATATCTAGCTTGACAAATTACTGTGGTTTCTTGAGCACAAATGATAACTAGAATAGTACTAAGTGGCGAGGAAACAACACCACGATTCATGCATTTTTAATAACCACTTGAACGTGTGTTTGGCATGGCAGAAATGACATAGAAACCACATCCAAACGATTTTAAACAAGAACCTAAACACCCCTTGATGAACTTAAAAGGCATTCGGCATTACGACAACAACAGCAGGCACGAGGCCTTTTGCCTTTGCCTTGACCATATGGACAAACAGTTTTCAACGGCTACTGTTTTCACAAAGTACACGTGTCACCACCATCAACCGATATAACATGTACCCCACTTACATTTTAACCTCACAAGCCACAAGTGTCGCATGCATCACTATTCATTATACAATCTTATGTGATGACCAAATACTTTTATGACTAAATCTCATCAATGCAACATGCACTAATTATTTTTTTTCCCGCACTTCTGTTTACATACTTGTATTAATTTGTTTGGCAATAAAAAACTTATATTAAATATTTGTACTCTTTCTGTCTCAAAATTATTGCTTAATTTTTTTTTTCGAGATGTCTCAAAATAATTGTTTGATTTTTTTTTAAATAAAAACTAAAACATTTAATGAGAGAAAATTCAATTTGAGTGATTAAAAATAAAGTGACTACACTTTTATTAAACTATGTGATTTTTATCTCTTAACAATAATTTTGAAACATATGAAATAATATACAACAAAAAATGTTACTCTCTCCATCTCAAAATAATTATACCCCGACAAAAAACATATAGTCTAAAAAATCATAATTATTATTGTTTTTTCCCTCTTATTTTTAACAAAATGACAGTTTTACCCTTAACTAATTAATCTTTTCTTTAAAGTTTGTTATAATTATAATTTCAAGTGTAATATTGTAAATTCGACCAAATTCCTCTATCTATTTTAAAAGTAGATAATTAAATTGCGACATCCCAAAAAGAAAACGTAAACTCTTAATTTGAGACGGAGAGAGTATATACTATGTAACTGTAATAAAAGTAAGATAATCACTTATAAATATATCTAACTTGTTACATTATTTTTATGCCATGTATGAAACTTTTTATTTATTTATTTATTTATTTATTATTATTATTGTTGATGCAAAAGTTGGACGTTCCTTGTTTGGAGCTCCGGTTCCTACACCAATTGAGAATCGTTGCTTGAGACCTGCGCACTAAGAGACAAAAGACACCGTTAGGCTTATCGTGGGATTGTTTCCCGATTATCTCTAGCGTGAGAGTAAGTGTCGGTTTAGGGTTCAAGGAGTTAGGGTTTGTAGATCGTACCTTAAACGAGGGATATGATTCCTTTATATACGCACGGAATCCTTGTTGGTTCCGTGTTCCTCAACCTTCGGTGTATCCCGCTTTAACCGGTTAGGAATGATTATCTATCTATTTGAAAGATATCGGATATCTATTCTATCAATAGATCCGGCTTGGGCCTTCATGAGCCCAAACACTTAATCAGCTTAGCCCAGTTCGTACCGGGCCAAGTCAGTATTGGACTTTAGTCGGGTCCACGACCCGGATATAGACTATACGTCATCATGTCCCGCCAGTCTAGTATGCGCAGTGCATAACTGCGGATGCTAGACTAATTATCGTATTCTATGAAAAATAAACGAAGCGTAGCCAAGAAGCTAAAGAAAAGATGCTCAGGATACATTGTATCTAGCCATAAAAAAGGAAATGGGCACCTCGTAAATCGGGGGAAAGGTTACTGCACCCATGTCCCATCAAACAATCCCCACCACATATGTAGGGTTAGTGGAGTCCACGTGTCGATCATCGCGTGGAGGAAGAAGATTATATAACCCCTTCACTTCATTTTTCACCGTCTCAACACACAGTAAAAAAAAACAATCCGCCATTAGCAAAGCTTCCAACACATCCAAGCCTTCAGACCGAAATACCCCCTAGGTAACTGCGCCTGCGCCTTTGTTCTTGGTTATAACAATACCATGGTTAAGGAATTATCTGATTTTACATCCGACATAACGGAAGAGGAACTACAACAGTTTGCATCGGATTATTATATCCCTAGCGCAGACATCCGGAAGTTCATTGCGAATGCATCAATAGCGGATTTCCCGATGGGAAGATTGGTGTATACACGCGATTTTTGAATTCGCAAATCGGTAGCATACCCATATCATTATTCTTAAGTGATGTATTGAATTATTACCGCATTCACTTGTCCCACCGCACTGTATAGGTGCGGCAAAATTAATTAATTCGAGGTGAATGATTAGGTGCTAAACCGTCAAGTTATCTCACACAAGCTAGCCACCAGTGAATGGCTAACCGTAAGAAACTTAAAACGCCTCGAGACATAAAATGCAATGAAGATCGTGAGAGTATAGTGTTTCCCAGTCGTTAAGTCCCAACGAGTACATGCGAGAATAATCAAACGAATAGTGATCGAGAGAATTTGAACGGAAAAAGGGTTATGAGTGATTATACCTAAAGAAAAAGTTATTAAATTACAGGGACTTAAATGCAAATTAAAGAAAATTAAAAAGATAAATTATATTAAATAAACGCTATCACTATTTTTAAAATGATGTTTTTCTTGATTTATAAAACAAAATAACTTAAATAACCTATTTTAATTAAAGCGTAACCTTAAATTACCTAAAAGCGTGACCTAGAATGAAAACGCGTTATATATAAAAATTACGCGAGTGCATGAAGTAAAAGCGTAAAATTTGTGAAATAAAA
>CM040241.1:263606636-263730908 GCA_022545495.1 Chrysanthemum lavandulifolium
CATAGATGTGTCAAAGGTATTAGTGAAGAGTGTCAAGATCCGTGTGTGAAGGCATTAGTGAAAGGTGTCAAGGATCGGTAAATGGCATTAGTGAAGAATGCCTAGGTCGATAATCGATGAGGTGCATCGTTATACATATAGTATTTGTTTAGATCCAAGGATGGTGATATCCTCGATGGTGTTGTAACAAGAGCGGATCTCCTCGAGATTAGCAAGTTATGTAGTGAAGGGTAGTAGTTCCTCCATAGTAATGGAACCAGGTGCTTAGCCTAGTACCTAATAAAGGGTAGGCGACGCTAGGATAGATTAGTTCTCCTGGTGTGAAAGAACTTGGTTAGCCTAGCACCGTGATAAAGGGTAGGCGACGCTGTGTTAGGCGTGGTCGCTTTGGTGCGCAAGGAACCCAGATTTAGCTTTGTACCGAAAAAGGTTGCTTACGCCAGAAGGCTTCTCCCATAAGGAGTTGGTGTAGTGATTACGAACTCGAGTAGTGACTCGGGAGGAGAGTAGGCAGGTGTCCTTGTACCGAACCACTATAAACCGTGTTGGTTTGTTTATCCTTTTACTTATCGCTTTACTTTTATTCTTGCATTACTTTGTTTATTTTCTATGTGATTGATGTCTATGTTCATGATGCATACTTGGTCTTTCATATAGTCACAAACTATATTCAACACTTTACGACATGACACGCCGATCAAGAAAAGCAACCGGACTAATAATGGTGAAACTTGATTTATAATGAACCATTAATCTCATGGAATCTTATGTGATGTCATGGGTTGGCCTTACATGCCGTAATGCGTTAAATGCATCCGCTACGAGATTAGCAAATGCAATGGTTTATACTATATTTGATACAAAAGTTTTAAGTTTGAAACGGAAACGATTCACCCCCCCCACGCTTTCACACAACCCTCTTACTCAACGAGTCCTTTAGTAGGTTGACTCATCCTTTTACCATCGCGTTTTTATGTACGCCATGTAGGCAAAAATAAAAAGTTGTTAAGACATACATTATATGGAAATAACAATTAAAATGTGTCGCGAGTTAGCTAGAACCGCGACGCTTTATTGATACTTGCAAGTTTTATGAGAAATAAAAAGAAGATACTAAGGAAAACAAAAATAAATACATAGATGTTTATCGGGCACTCAATAAAGTGCAGTGAGCGTCGCTACCGGGTCAGAGCTATCCTATAGGTAGCACCTCTTAAGGTTGCAGATGTTCCACGCGCGTGGCGCTCACCGACCATCTAAGCCTCAGTAGCTTCAGACGCACTGCTCCTAATGCTTCAAAGAACTCATAGGGTCCTTCCCACTTTGGTCTAAACTTACATGTGTCTTCTCGCTTGGCTCGCATCATTGGCGCGGTAAACGAAGTCACCGGTCCGAATGAAACACTTCGACTTTAGCCATAGTATCCTTCATCCTCGACTTCGATTTTGCTTCCTCAGATAGTCACAGCTGTCACGTTTTCTTCTAGCAGGTGTCTAAGTCGATACGCGCGTCGTCATTGGTTGCCACATTGATTTCAAAGAAGGCGTATAGTTGGCATCTGATTTCGGCCGGTATGACGGCTTCATCCCATAGACTGAGAGAGGAAGCGCCCCGCGTTGGTTTTGATTGAAGCGCGGGCCCATAGAACATGCGATTCTTCCACCCATCTTCCTTCGCTTGTCCGCCGCGTTTTAATTCCTTCACCCAGCTCGATTCGCACGCTCAACTAAGCCGCTGGTTCGCGTGGGTGTTTAACCGACGCGGTCAGTGATTTTAGCCTCGCACCACCCTGAAAAGGTTGTCGCAGAATTGTTTCGTCCGAGATGATTTCCTGTGCATCAAGCGGCATACAATATTTTCCTGCATAAAGCGTTTCACCTGCCGCGGATTGTCACCATCGCTTTGCCTCGATCCACTCGGGGGAAGTAGTCTATGGCGACTATGAGGAACTTTAACTCGTCGCAACAGAAAAGGACCCCGGATGTCTATACCCCACTCAGAACGCCATGGTGCCGAATTGGTGTTAGCTCCTGCAGGTCATGGCACGGTCTCGTGAACTTGCGCCGTGACTTTCTCGACAGTCCCGCTGCCGCGGTGCACGGTGGGCCAATAATATCCCGACCAGAAGCTAAGGCCACCACTGACCTTGGTCCCGAATACATGCTTATGAACCTTCATGGATTTCCGCAATACATAGTTTGCTTGTAGGGGACCAACACACGGAGCCATGATTGCAAAAAGCGCCGATATAGTATGTTGTCCTCAAGTTCAAATCATTGTGTTGTACGCCGATCCTTCTGCTTCCTTCGCTTCGGGGGTAATACCTCTTGCTTATGAAGTCCGTTATCGTGTCATCCACGTAGGGCCTTCTTCCTCTATTACCGTGGATACTTCCATCTCGAGATGGATTTTCTTTCAATGTTTCCACCAACACTGCTTTGATAGGGTGCAAAGCTAGCAGATCCGCCTTTCGGCTTTTCCTCTCGAGGAACCTCGCTTGACGGTAAACCCGTCAAAGCCTCGATTAGTGCCTTGGTTTTTCGAGGCACCGAATCATGTTTTCCTCCTCGCCACGTACTCCCCCAACACGTGTTGGCTACTAGCCCGAATCTACATTCGCTCTGTTACGTGACACTCATTCGAGCCGCAATGCGAGTCCCATTATTGTGGTTTGGCATACCGCCTCATTATTTGTTGCGAATTGAAACGAAAGCGAATTCCATTCCTTCCGGTTTGCAGGATGAGGCTCGCCTCGACCCATCCACGCACGAGATCCGTTCGTGAACAAGATCCATGATCTTGTAGTTCCTTCTGCTTAGCGGCGCGGATCATCGTGTCTCGGTTTTCGATGATGAAATATGCTAGTACCGCCTTTTACCGCAGACGCGGTCTATAGGAGATGTTGTGCTCACCTAGCAATACACTCCACTTCGCAATCGCCCGACGCGCCAGTTCGGGATGATTTGCTTGATCGCTGGTTCGCGATCATCGCTATCGCGCGCTGAAGTACCGCGCACCGTCATGCGAATACTAATGCGAGGACCAACTTTTCCATTGCACTATAGTTCATCTCTGCTTTCTCGAGCGCTTTGCTTAAAGTACACCGTGTTTGTACCGAGTTCCTATCCGCTAAGAACATCGCACGACCGCCCATGAGTTGCAAATACATAATCAACTCTTCCCCGGTCGGGTGCTATGTGTAGTGAGTGTTTCTGTGTTGTTTGTCGCACAAGGCTTCTTCCGTAGTCCAATGAAAATCTCCCTTTTTATACACTTTTGAGTGTTTTGAAAAGAGGTAGTGATTTGTCTCACGACTGATAGGAATCTATTTAGACCGCCGCTTTCCATCGAGAGATTGGACTTCCTTCAACGCAAGGTGAAGGAAGGTCGATGATGCCTTTAGTCTTTTCTCGACACGGCTTTATACCATCGTTTCTATCAAGTATCCAAGGAACATGCCTTCAGAGCGCCGAAAGTGCATTTTTTAGGATTTAGCTTCATGTTGATCTCTTTAAGTGTCCCAAGGTTTCCTCAATGTCGCGCACCAACTCCTCTTCAAGATGGCTTTTATGACCAAGTCATCGACGAACCTCTAGTTGCATGCCAACCTGCTTTTTCGAACGCATTATCTACTAACCGCTGATAGCGGCGCCGCATTCTTCGCCAAAGCGGCATTTTGTATAGCAAGAGACGCCTGTCAGGTGAAAGGCCGCCTCGCCCTCTTTAGCCATCTAGATCCGATGGTATCTTTGTATGCATCGAAAGCACTTTAGTGGATATCCACACAAGAGATTCCACCTTCCGCCTATCTCCGGTAGCTGGTAACGCTTCATGGACATGCTTTGTTAAGATCAGAAGTCCACGACATCCGCCACCTACCATCACTCTTCTTTACCATAATCGGGTTGAAAGCCATGGTAGTAGACTTCCCGCATGATTCCCCGCCTACTAGCTTGTGTACCGCCAGATTGCCGCTACGCCCGAGCCCGGCCGCTTCATGCGACGAAGGAAGATCCTGTTTGGATTCTCACCTTATGTTCCGTGATCGAACGTGGTACTCCGGTCATGCGCTTTGATCCCATGCAAAATGTCCAAGTTCTTTTGCAAGAGCGCGACATACCGCCGGCCGTTGTCCTGACAATGATCCTCCGATTGAAATTTCGCTCGTAATCAGATGAATCGCGACCTTCGTGTTTGGAACCTCGCGCGCTGCCTGGACGGGTGTCGCCTCGCATGTAATCGTGTTACATTCTCTATGTGGTACAATGGCGCTGTAGAGTGACAATACCACCTTCTATCGGGAATTTAAGCATCCCATGCGCTGTGGACGGATACCGCGAATGGTCGATATCCCCGGTCTTCCGATAATGCCATTGTACTGGAGGCGGGATTTAATCACCATAACCCATCCAGTCGTCATGGAGTGTTCTTTATTGCCCACACCGACTAATAAGTGTATTTTCCCATAGGCCATATCTTTTCTCCCAGAAACCACCAACATGTCCCGATCGGCTTAATCGATCGCGATTTCAGTCGCAGCCTTTTGAAACAAAGGCTCATACATGATGTCCGCAAATGCTCTTCCATCAACGCATGCATGCGCGGATGTCATGACCCCGCGCCACTTCGATGGTGAGTGGCTCTACCACTAAGTTGTCCATAGCTAAGGGAAAGAGATTTCACTTCTACGTGAAAAATCGCCGACCTTCCGCTTAGTAACCCGCCGCCATGATTGTATCATGTAGATGGTGTCACCTTCTTTCGTGCCTCTTTCTTGTTCCCATTCTTCCGCCTATCCTTTCCTTCCTTGATGTTTTGACCGTGATGGTCCAATCGCCTCTTTAACCATTTTATCAATGAGCCGCAGCTTGACACATTCATCGGTGGTGCGGCCTTCGCTGCGCTGATAGTCACAAGATTCACCCCTACGCCGATCCTCCTGAGTGCGATTGTGCGGTCTTGGAAAGTTCGCACCTTCGTTGCAAGTATTTTGAGTCTTGGTCTGGGATATACTTGTCGTTATCCCGCCCATTACCGTCTGCTGTAGCTTTTATTATGCGTTGTCGCCCGGCCATTGATTGTCTCCTGTGTTGTTCCCGACCGTAGCTCGAGTAGCTTCTTCATATTCACCGCGCGGCTTCTCCTCGACGTAAGGACCTTGACCGTTTCATCATTTCATCAAGGTTCATGACTTTATCGCTCACCGATGAGTTCTCGGGTTATTGATCCTGCTCATGAACCCCGAGATTTTCAACACTTCGGGCACGCTTAACCTCGCATGCACTCATTTTTGAAGCGCCCATAAATGTGCTTGTAGATCTCTCGGCACCGCTTTTACCCGGCAAGTTCGACAGGATTCTTAGCGCACTTCTTTCGTTGAGCGAAGTTTAGGCGAACGCCTTTCTCAACTCTTCAAACCACCAATGCTTCGCGGAAGCCATCAACCGCCCGCGCTTCCTACCAGTGTGGAATCAACATGCGGCACCACACCGGCCAGGCCGGCCGATAGTAGCGCCGCTTCAAAAATTTTAGGTGATCGCCAGGTCACCTTCTCTAATCTTCGAGAAATCACCGACGCGCCGAGCGAACGATCTATCTTTGACGCCGCCACTGAAGAGACATGTCTTCCTCCTCCGGTCGCGATATTTCCTCTTAGACTCCAATGTCCTCAGACGCTATCCTCGCTTGTCCGAGGAATTATCGAGGATGAATTTTCCTTCTTCTGCCATACCTGACCGTCCTAAGAACTGGACTCATGGCTTTCACTGGGAGTATCTTCGCCAAGTCCGCTATGGATTCTCCGCCACCAAGTCCGGCGCGACACCGGTACGTTGTTCATCCTCCTCACTTCCTTCCGTGATGTCGTGAGTGGATGTCTCATCATCCTCAACTCTCCTCCCAATTCTGCGTTAACACTCAGGGTCGGCGACTATCCCTCCCGCCTTCTCCTTCCGACGGCACTGGGATGTCTCAAACCCGGTCGAAATCGAGTCAGTATGCAGACCGACCGACCTCTTCTTTGCTTCCTTTCGCAAGAGAGCGTACCAAGGTTTCGTAGTTTTGTGAAACGACCGTCTCGGGCGCTAGTTCCACACAACCCCTTCCGTAGTAGAGTATCGCCTACCACTATACCCTTATTTTTACTCCATGCGATCAGTGCTTTTGTGAAGTTTGTCTCCACCACTGCTGGAATGGAGTGCAGCGGAGCGCAGCTGGTCTCCTCGCGCTAGCGGTGGTCGCTGTGGGTCTCGGTTATCCCGAGCGCTGTTCCACCGTAGGAAGACCAAATCTTGGCCTCGATCCTCGGTTTTTAGCAACACCGGTCGTCTCAGAAGTTTGCTTGAAGTCGATTCGACGCCAGCCTTCTTTCCCGTAAGATCCGTTTACGATCACGATTTCCATGCTTCGTCATTCTAGTTCTTAGTTCTTAGTGAATGGTCCCACGGATGGCGCCACTTGTTGATACAAAAGTCATGCCTTTTGTTCTGGGGTTCACTGTCGATCAATCGATGATTGCTACTTGAAACTTGCGACTAAGAAGATGCGTAAACACCGCTAGGCTTATCATGGGATTGTCTCCCACGATTATCCTCCCATGCGAGTAAGTAATCGGTTTAGGTTAAAGGAGAGTTAAGGCTCGAGATCGCACTCTTTAACGAGGATAGGATTCCTTTATATACACACGGAATCCTTGTTGGTTCCGTGTTCCCCCAACCTTCAACAGATCCCGCCCAAGTCGGTTGGGGAATGATTATCTTCATAATTAGAGATATCCGATATCGTATTTCATAATTAACACTGGGCTTGGCCTTCGGGCCCAAACACTTATCGGCGTGAGCCCAATTCTGCCGGGCTTATTAGTATCGGATTTGGTCGGGCTCGCGACCGAATATGACTATACGTCATCAATAACGTTAATTTTATAGAAAATATATTTGAGTGCATACTTACTACTATGTTATGTCATATAGTGTGTTGTTATAGTGGCACTTTTCTTAAGTCATTTTAATCGGTTTATGAACACGAAAAATCAGGTTTTTTTTTATTGTTTTTTGTTATTGTATTATTATTTTTAAAATTTTTTAACTTATTAAATTTTATATTTTCTATTATGTAGTTATATAATAAAATAAATTATAAATAACTTAAAATTTGGTTATCATACGCTAAACTTGCATCGTTAGTCCTTTATACTAACGATCGTTAAAAATAACTTAAATTTTGGTTTTCTCGCTCGTCCGCTTTTTCAAGTTTCCGTCCGCTTTTACACGCCACGCTCGCTTTAACACGCTGTCCGCTCACGCTTTCAAACGCTTTTTCACGCTTTCATCCGCTTTTCAAGTTTTCGTCCGCTTTTTCACGCTTTCATATGTTTACACGCCATCCGCTTTACACATTTCGTCCGCTTTTGCGTTTTCATTCGCTTTTACACGCCGTCCGCTTTAACACGCCGTCCGCTTTTCATGTTTCATCCGCTTTAAATATGTATTCATCCGCTTTTCACGCTTTCTATCCGCTTTTACACGCCATCCGCTTAACATTTTCATCACGCGCACGCTTTCCGCTTTACACGCCATCGTCCGCTTAACACGCTTTCGTTTTTTTTCACGCCATCCATTTTACATGCCGCCCGCTTTACACGCTTTTCGCTTACATCGCCCGCCTTTACACGCTTGGTCCGCTTAACACGCCGTCTTTTTCACGCCATCCGCTTTGCACGATCCGCTTTGCACGATCATCGCTTACACATTTTGTTCAGCGAACACGCCGTTTTTCTTTTCCTCCGCACGCCATCCGCTTTTAACACATTTCCATCCATTTTTCACGATTTCATCCGCTTTACATGTTTTCGCTCGCACATTTTGTCCGCCACGCTTACCGCTTTTCATGTGTAAACACGCACGAAAACGTATAAATTGGATGAAATGTAAAACGGATGAAAACGCCAGAAACGGCCAAAACATTCGAAACGACACTTGGCGAAAAATAGACAAAATGTGCAAACACAAACGAAATGTGAAACAACGGATGAAAACGTAAAACGGATGAAAACGTGAAACAACGGACGAAAACGCAAAACGGACGAAAACATGTAAAACGGATGAAAACGCAGAAACGGATGAAAACGCGAAAATGGATGAAAACGTGAATAACTGATTTAAAACGTTTAAATGGACGAAACGTGTGAAACATAACGAAACGAAACATAATGAAACGTAAAAATGTATTTAAAACCCGCAAATGACGAAAACATGCAAAATGGATAAAACGTGGAAAACAGATGAAAACGTGAAAACATACGAAACCGTGTTAAGACGGACGAAACCGTGTTAAAACGCATGAAAACGTGTAAAAACGAACGAAAACATGCAAAAATGGACTAAAATGGGTAAAAATGGATGAAACGTAAAATGGATGAAACGTGAAAACTGACGAAACGGGAAAAACAGACGAAACATGAAAACTGACGAAAACGTAAAATGAATGAAAACGTAAAACGGATAAAACGTGAAAAACGGACGAAAGCGTGTTAAACGCATTTAAAACGAAAACGTGAAAAAAAAAACGGACTAAACGTAAGAAACCAAATTTTAATTTATTTTTAACGATCGTTAGTATAAAGGACCAACGACGCAAGTTTAGCGAAGATAACCAAACGTTAAGTTATTTATTACGGTCGTTAGATATAAAGGACTAACGATGCGTGTTTTTTGTAACGCATACGTAAAGCGACTAACGATGAGAGCTTATCGACGTAACGAAAAAAAAAGAACGCTACATAAAATATAGTAAAAGCCGATGTTAACTACATTTTTAAACGATTTTCCCTTTTAATTTCACATTGTACTAACTAAGCAAACAATAAAACACTGAAAATTTCGATCGAATGCATTTAAAAAAATTCGAGATTTTTTATGAAAACTAACAGTACAAACCAAAATTTCATCATGATCTCGTGACACATCGAAACTTCGGTCCCGCCCCGTGCACAATAACATTGTAAAGCGAGATAAACTCATGACTTCTTGCCTCGTACGTATATACACATGTTAAATGCGAGAACCCAATGAACTCAAATAGTTTGTTTACTTTTATTGCACTTATTTCGCATGTTATGATTAACAACATTAGAAAGGATTAAACTCTCTGAAAAAGACCACCACTTTTTGGTCTTGTTACATTATCTTCTTACTTTTCAATATATTCTCATTCAAACCTCTTTTCAGCCTTGAATTCATTCCACAAGTTTTGATATTTTAGGCCTAATTTCCATCCATTTATCAAAGTAATATCTATAAAATCTTTTGATTGGACGTATAGCCAATTTGTGATGTATTAGAGACAAATGCAAAGTTGTAACTTTATCTAACTACCATCAAAATTAAGTAGTCCACATACATCTTAATGTCCTCACAAGAGATTTCATGTTCCAGTGCCAAGGAAAAGATCGGACACAATCACAAGATATCCGATAAGATTGCAGATATCTAAATAAAACACTCACTACTAGGAAAAATCTTATTCGTTAAGATCCGGTTTTCATAAGGTTATAACTTTCGTATCCTATTAACGTAAAAATAATTTTTCATCATGCTATGGAGAATGGTTGGTGTAGACGGCCAAATGTGCCACTCACCCTTAACAAAACAAAGGAGACATTATACAAATTGAACCATATAAGATAAGCACGGCGGACCGAAGACCCAAAATCATTGGGTTAATTTTATGAAAAATATCAAAAATCATAACTAAAATTTTAAAGATCACGTTCATTTTAAAAAGATCAGTATATTTGACATATATTTTCACTACGCAAAATAATCCATATGATTTCTCGCGCTTTTGAAAACTCCATTGGTCGGCCCCTGTTGATAAGTGTGATACATTAAGGGCAAGGCATATACCCAATCTTTTTAAACATATATAAACTATTATAAACATCCATAACTAAGTCTCAAAATTACTACTAAATTACTATAAAAGTGGAGTATATCTTCGTTGACCCACCCACCATTTTGTTAACCTCCTTGTACGTATGCATATTTGGTATACTATTATTTATGTAACCATGCGTTGTGCATATGTTGTAATCCACATCTAGAAAGATGCATACATCATGGTCATTAAGAATGTTAGTGGCTAATTGTTTTTCTACATAGTTTTACCAAGCGCGCCTCATTTCTATATAGTTTTAAAAAGCGTGTTTAGGCTCAAGGCTCAAACTCTAGAGTTTTTCATGGATCAAGGCTCCGTACATGTGTATTACATAAGGCTCCCAAGAGGCGCAACACCTTAGGCTTTAGAGCTTTGAGCCTCGGCACACCTAGAAGAGGTGATGAGATTTTTTTTTTTCCTCTCTTCTTTTTAATAATAAATTTAGCATTCATCAACCTTATATTTTAGTGAACCTAACCTAGAAACTAATTAAATCATAGAATTTTGAGACTTTTATCATTCAATTCAATAGTGTACATGAGATAAAGAAATGTCATCTGCCATAATTTTGATACATTGATTGACATTTTGGTTTGAATCAGATTTGTTTTGATATATCAAGTACTTTAATATTATTTAAGTCATCATTAATATATAAATTATCACGTAAACTTTAAAATTTTATACAACTCATTGTGTCTCATATTCTCGAAGCGACCTCGATCGGCGCCGCCTCAAGGATCCATAATCTCTTTGCGCCTTAGCGCCTTGAGCCTTTCAATACATTAGTTTTTCGATGGACTTGACCTAGCCAAGCCAAACCCCAAACACCTCCATAACTCCATCAATATCATTAGACCCGGCCTTTCACCAAATGAAATACCACCCTTTGTACCAAAAATTACCATCAAATGATTTAGTATCAAATGATCTAGTGGTAAGATTATTAGTTTACTTACAAGAGGTTAATAGTTCAAACCTTAATAAGTGTATACATTTGAGGATGACTAGAAAAGGATCGAAAATGATCCCGTATTAACTTGATGATGATGCATAAAAAAAAACTCCATGTACTTGTTTATGTACTCTAAAAAAAAAGAAAAACCTTCCATTACAAAAGATAACTAAAATTTAAGATATGTCGAAATATAAAATGTTATACCTTTTGGTTGGGCTTTTGTTTGTCTCATACTCAACTCACAATGGGTATAAAAATCGACTAATCTTGAGGGTGGAAGTGGAGCCGGAGCCGAACTTATATTTTATAAAGATGTCTCGTGATTTGTTAGAGCTCAAACTTATTATTAAAAGCGCATAAAATACATCAAATTAAATTAAACACATTTTAAAAATTTCGTGATAATTCACTATATTTGGCAAAAGGATTTGTTGATTCGACTAACTATGTTCTTAATAAGACGCTTCAATCAACTTATAGTTATGGATGTTTGCTTATAAAAGTTCCAGAACCCGATAACAAACAAAAATTATTTACAAATTAGCTTTTTAAAAACCTTAAGCCTCTATAAACTCCGCACCAAACATAACTTATCTCAAGTTTTGGTTGCATTTCTACTTAAATTGTTAAAGAAAAATTGCAATCGATGTCAACACTATTTCACATTTTTACCTCCAATGAAGTTCAATAAATACAATACTATCAAACAAACACATCTAATTTTAGGCTTCCACTTAAACGTCGAGTATTACATTTATTTAACATCATACCTCATAGTACAAGACCAAGATCAACAAGCTACTTGTTTAGAGTTGATATCTACACGAGCTCGAAATCAAGATAAATCCTAATTAACCATGTTTAGTTAAACTTAAAAGAAAAAATCTAATGATGTATCCGATCATACCAAAACAGCTTTTCCTCTAAACAAATAAAATGATGATTCAAATAGATACATAAGTTAGGTTTGGGGATATCATCCGTCGATACCTCAAGTTCAAATATCACAAGTGTCATTTTAGAGCCAACATTCGACGCTTGTTCTTTTTATAAAATGTCTCATGAGCCCCAGAACATGCCTCAAGAAATAGATCTTGTGGTTAATCTCAACTCTCCTCGCTCGCTAGAAACAACAATACATTATTTGAGGTCGCCGTTAAAAAGGTCGGTCGACACCCATCAAGGTAAAATTTAACCTTGATGACTTATTAAAGGGTCATTTGGTTTACAAGAGAATGACTATATGACGCAGAGACGGAGATAAAGGGGTTCATGTGACCCTTCGACGAAAAAAATTATAGTGTAAATTTTTAATTTTTTTTGACTATTTTGTAATTCCCCCTCCCCCTCCCCTCCCAACAAACCAATTTTTAGTGTAATTGCTAAAAATTATCATATTTTGTCCTCTCGATAAAAACTTTCTGGCTCCGCCCTTATAGATATGGCAATGAGAATGGGTTATAAACCCATCACCTTTGGTGAGTTTAAAAATTACATACTTTTGAAGGTTATAAACCCATCACCAACCAGGTACAATAGGAATGGAAGCCATACCATTGGATACCCATAACTTCAAACCAAAGACCCCTAAGTAACCATTCAAAAGCTAAATGGAAATTTATAAAAGCAAAGTTAGAGGGTTGATAAGGTAGATACCATAAAAGCAAAGGTTAAAAAGACAAATAAGTCCACATATTTAAACTCACATCATACACACTTTATCATCTCATCAATCAAAACACATACACAACATTTTATTTCATTTTTTATAAAAAAAACCATCTTTCTTATCTTTCTCAATTTTTTTTTTATCTCTCATTAAACCAAAAAAACAAAACACTTCTTCTCTTCTTCTGCTTCTTCGATCTCAAACGGTGTCGTATTGCTCTTTAGATCTGAATCAACACCCTCATTTCACCCACTTCATTTCCCCGGCGCGTGTGCTGTTTCACCTCATTTTGTTAGAGTTTCGATCTCACGCGCCTGCACGCGCTTTTGACTACAATTGCCTGGTTATATATTGTAGCTGTTGACGGTCACGCGCTTGAATCTGTCACCGGAGGTATCTCACGCGCCACACGCGCTATTGGTATTTAGCAGTATTACTTACACGCGCTAATTTGACATATTCTGGTGGTATATTGACCGTTGGTAATGTTAAATTAAGATCTGAAACCATCACACGCGCCCTCACGCGCTGACCGGCTACTTTTTCCGGCAAGACATCATTTGTCCATAATGCCAATATAACAACCTAAAACCACTTCACGCGCCGCACGCGCCACTAAGACCAACCCAAAACATCTCACGCGCCGTCATTGTCTGTCAACAAAAAAATGGCATACTCATTCCCAGAAGAAGTCCTGGAACACGTGTTCTCATTCCTGGAATCCGAAAAGGACCGAAACTCAGTCTCATTAGTCTGCAAAACATGGTACGAAATGGAACGGTGGTGTCGAAAAAGGATCTTCATAGGCAACTGCTACGCCGTGTCCCCTCGTGAAATGATCAAGCGTTTTCCGGAGGCGAAAAGCGTCGAACTGAAAGGAAAACCACATTTCGCGGATTTTAACTTGGTCCCGGAAGGGTGGGGAGGGTATTTTTATCCGTGGGTAGTCGAATTGAGTAAAGGGTATCCTTTGTTAGAGGAAATTAGGCTCAAAAGAATGGTGGTGAGTGATGAGTGTTTGGAGGTTATTGGGAGAAGTTTTAAGAATTTTCGGGTTTTGGTTTTGGCGTCGTGTGAGGGGTTTAGTACTGATGGACTTGCTGCCATTGCTGCGAATTGCAGGTTGATTTTTGTTATAAAGTTTTGTTTTTTTTTTTGCGATGTTTAGGTTAGTTTGATTTGCATATAGGAACGGAAAATGCAACACTTTGGCCTTTTGGTGAATGCATGTATATCGACTATAATTATGTTTTTTGTGATGTTTAGGTTAGTTTGATTTGCATATAGGAACGTTAAATGTGACGTTTTGGCCATTTGGTGAGTTATGATTTGGTATGTAATGCATGTATATTGAGTAAAGTTATGTTTAGGTTAGTTTGATTCGATATGCGTATTCAAAATATGAGCTTTTGGTGTTTTTGTGAGGGTGTTTGGAATCCTGATAACAAAAGATGTTTTTTTAGTGATGTTTTGTTATATTTTAAGTAAAGTTTAGTTCTTTTTATGTCTAGGTTAGTTTGATTTGCATCTAGAAATGAAAATTTAAACTTTTGGTATTTTTGTGTCGGTGTTTGGTAAACGTTTGAATCTTAATAACCCATTGTCTAAAAAAATGTGATCTTTTGGTAGTGATTTGTTATAAAGTTTATGTATTTTGAGTAAACTTTAGCTTTTTGTTATGTTTTGGTTAGTTTAATTTGCATATGGAAACTAAAAAATGCGACCTTTTGGCGTATTTGTGAGGGTGTTTGGAAACTTGAAGTTGGAATCTTGTGTGAGATGCATTGACCTTGATTAGTAGATTACTAAGGACAAAATGTGTTTTTACTAAGATAAGTTTGTTAAATTACCATGCTCTGCTACTTTTAGCGTTTCCTCTAAATGTGATAAGTTTGTGTCTAGCACTTATCTTGCTTTTGTCTATACAGAAATTTGAGAGTACTGGATTTGCAAGAGTGTGACGTGGAGGATCTAAGTGGACATTGGCTGAGCCACTTCCCTGATTCTTTTACCTCATTGGAGACTCTTAACATGGCTTGCTTGGGGTCTGAAGTGAGTTTCTCAGCTCTTGAACGTCTGGTTGCTCGCTCACCCAATCTGAAGACTCTTCGACTCAATCGCACAGTACCCCTTGAGAAGCTGTCCATGCTGCTACAGCGGGCGCCGCAGTTGGTTGAGTTTGGTACTGGTTCCTACTCTGCTGACATCCGGTCAGATGTATATTCAAGTCTAGCGGATGCTTTTCAGCTTGCAAGAATCTTCAAGGGTTGTCAGGGTTTTGGGACGTTGTTCCAGCTTATCTTCCGGCTTTTTACTCTGTGTGTTCCCAGCTCACTTCTCTAAACTTGAGCTATGCGACTACACAAAGCCCTGATCTTACAAAGATTGTTAGCCAGTGTCATAAGTTGCAGCGGCTATTGGTATGTCTTAATACTATTCTGTTTTATGTATAACTTGGGGCTTTTCTGACTATTGTGTTTTAACTTGCAAATAATCACTTTTTGGCTTCTGGGTATAGTGAAACTGATTCTGATTATTTAGGGTGTGTTTGGCTAAGCTTATAAAAAAGCTTACGGGCTTTAGTGAAATGCCATTTATGAGTGGATTTGGTAATACAAATTTTTAGTCTTCAAAAGTATTTTAGTTCTTTGTTGGTAGTGTTTGTAAGATCATTGTATTATGATAAAACAATAAGCTAATAAGCACCTCGAATAAGCTTAGACAAACACTATTGTCAAGTGCTTAATAGTTTATTGGAGGATAACTAAGGAGTTGTTTGCCAAATCCCTTTGTGAGTGGCCTTTTGCAATAGCCATAAGCTTTCATGATAAGCCTATCCATAATTTTGCAAATGTCAAAACTCGTTCAACGTAACTACCTCCTGTGAGACGCCTTTTACAGCTGATTTTGATTACTTCATATCAGATAATTACTTCCAAAACATAAGGCCAAACACCTACCATGTTTAAATGCATTTATTTTGATTCTTAATGTGCACATTTGTATTAAATGTCACCAATCTATGTTATTGCAGGTATTAGATTACATCGAGGATACGGGCCTCAACGCCCTTGCTATGTCTTGCAAGGACCTCAGAGAACTACGTGTATTCCCTTCCGATCCCTTTGTTGCCGATGCAAATGTGCTTTTAACTGAAGAAGGCCTTGTTTCTGTTTCCGAGGGTTGCCCAAAACTTCATTCTGTTCTGTATTTCTGTCGACAAATGACAAACGCCGCATTGATTTCCATTGCTAGAAACCGTCCTAACTTTACATGCTTCCGCTTATGCATTCTCGAACCTCGAGCTCCAGATCACCTCACATTCGAACCCCTCGATGCTGGTTTCGGAGCCATAGTAGAAAATTGCAAAGATCTTCGCCGTCTTTCAATGTCTGGTCTCCTCACAGATCGTGTATTCGAATACATCGGAAAACATGCCAAGAAGCTAGACATGCTTTCCATAGCTTTTGCGGGTGATAGTGATTTAGGCTTACATCATGTTTTATCAGGGTGTGATAGCCTAAGGAAGCTGGAGATACGGGACTGTCCTTTTGGGGATAAAGCGTTGTTAGCTAATGCTTCTAAATTGGAGACAATGCGATCCCTTTGGATGTCTTCTTGTGGTGTTAGTTTTGCAGCATGTAAGTTACTTGGCCGGATGATGCCAGGTCTTAACGTTGAAGTTATTGATGAGCGGGAAAACTTAAATTCAATTCCTGAAAACGTCCCAGTTGAAAAGCTTTACATTTACCGCACAGTTGCTGGACAAAGGTTTGACATGCCGGATTTTGTACGCACAATGGGCAAAGATGAGGTACGTGCTGCATATCACATGCTATAAATTTCATTTTCATAAAAGGTTCTCAGTTCTCAAGTGAAATCTATAAAAAAAGGTGTCACATTGGCACACATTGGCAATATTTGACAGTTGACATGGCTTTCGGTACCTAAGTTCCACTAAAGAATTGAAGCTCTTGTAGTGTTCCGATATGCCACATTGGGTCCAGTCAGCAACGGTGTATGAGTTGTAGAATGTATTTGTATTTTTAGTCTCTAAATAAAGATTCTTTGAATTATGCCACATCACTGTTTCTCATTTCTTTACTTGAATCGGAAAGACTTAATTATTGGTATTTGTTGCGACATCTAATTATCTCTTGATACGGGCATGTCATTTTCGGTGTTCTTAAATGCTATTGTGTTCAGCTGTTGTGAAAACCTTTTCCCCCCCCAAGGATTATGGTTGTAAGGCCATACTCATTGAGGTTATTGTTACTAGTGATTGTGGATTTTGTGCATTGGTAATTTAGTGTACTCATTGAGGTTACTTGGTTTGGATCATACACGACTTATGATTGGTCCGATGTTCATGTGACTTGGATTGGCTATAAGCGTAATTTGCCATCTAGTGCGATCATTCTACGGACATACATTCATGCATGGTCCAGCAAATGTGTGGCTTGGTGCGATAATGTTCCACGACTTACCTTTATGCTAGTAGAGGTGGTCAGTGTTTTGGCATGTTTCAGCTCCTATGGGCGCGAGACCATGTTATCACACCATGTCCTTTACAACACTGAAACATCCAATTGAACAATCATTAAGGGTTGGTTTTAGGCATGGTGACCACCCTATGTAAGAACTATAGCATTTCGTAATTTATTGAAAAATCCACTTTGATTCTCTGTCAACTAATAATATAGGTCCATTAACATGGTTAAAGCTAAACTGTTTGAAGTCCACACGCAGCCATCACTCCCACCTTAGCGGCACGTCAGTTTTTCAACATACCACTTTACCATCACCACATAACCAACACAAAAAAGTGGACTTGGCGACGAAGGTGGAGGGGCGTCATGGTCCTGGCGTTGAAAGGGCTCCTTCACGTGTGGTCGATGGCCACCATAACGGCTGGTGTTAGGTAGTGTAATTTTAGTAAAGTTTTAACTCTTGGTTACAAGTAAATACAATTGGATGTTTGAATCTTTCCAAATCAGAAAGTCAAAACATGTGACATTTTGGCTACATAATTATACAAAATCACTATACCAACCACCTTAGAAAACCATTTTTCTCATATTAATGATTGTTTTTAAAAAATGCCAATGTTTACAATTGTAATAATCCAAAATGATTAATATGTCATGTCAAAATGCAATTAACATATCCATAAGCAAAGTGATTAATGACTACAAATGAAGTGATAATTAGAACAAAAAGTAGTATGAAAAGGGCACTTTTAATAAGATTGCAATTGAAGTGACAAATGGTATAGAAAGGTGTATAAATGGATAAGGTAATCAACAACTACAAACCAAAAGCTTTTTATTTGTATTGGATGATGATATCCACTCCTTTACACATCTATTTATCATCATGATCATCATTCACATGTTTCTTTCTTCATCATTTCCATCTTCAATTTTAATTATGATTTCCACAGCCCATTTTGTTACCCTCCTCTGGTCCAGATTTTACCATCAAGTAGATGCTCATTAAAGTAAAAAGTCATTTCTTCTGAAGCAATAACTTTTTTCATACTCCTAGTCCTACTACAACTTTAAGAACAATGAGTTTTTTTGTTACCTTTATTTAAGGTTAACAACTTGTACCTTTTGTTCTAAAGCATCTATACTTTAAGTTTGACATATGATTTTACAAGGAGAATTTGATTATTTGTTGAGTATATAAGATAAACTTGTTATAAGTAGATTGACAATCAATGTAGATTTCTCCCTAATGGTTGTGTCAAAGGGCTTGTAGGTTAGCTTATCTATGAGCGTATGGACTATTTTAGTTTTTGCGCATTAAAAAGGCCGATAACCTCACTTTCAAAAAAGCTTACGAGCTTGTCACTTGTTCAACTCCACAAACTCAGTTGAGTTAGATTACAAAAAGTACGCGGAGCATCCGAAACGATCACAGAAATACCATTTAGACCGCGTACATCATTGATAAAAGGCTCTAACATTCCAGCTAACTTTGAGTGCTAGGAGAAGTGTGTTTTTTGGTTAAGTTATATGCTCTGAGTTATAAAAGAAAAAACTGATGCGACAACATCTTTTGCTATAACACGAGCGTATGGCTCCCACAACACGTTGTGCTAGACAAAATGAAGAAACTAGTGGGCCTTATCGAAGACTAGACGTTTAATATCTATTGTACTTGATGAGAATTGAGTGAATGCAAAATTTTGGCATAATGATTTCTCTAGACAAAAGCAATGAATATATTAAAATTTGTATGGATGGATATAATAAAAGGTAGAGGTAGCAAATGAGAGGATCATATGAGATCATATAATATGTGAAAATGTATGCATATTATGAGATCAAATAATAAGTGGACTAAAAATATGTTCCTTTTGGTTTTGTTAAAATTGTCTCTCTCAAAAGTGACACTACAGCAACTACAAACCTCTAGTGTAATTCCTTTACAATTATTGAACAATTAGCTTGAAATTTTGAAGTGTTAAACTGAACTTAAAGAGAGGCTTCAGCACGTGCGGAGGTGCTTGACCACGTATGATCAGTCAATGATTCACGTGTGGAGGAGCAAAAATAGAGAGAAACATGGTGGTGACCACTGGTTGTGGCACAAAGGTGAACTTGCCGTTTGTGTGTGTCTGCGAGTGTGGGGGATATGTGTTTGTCTAAATGGGTCATTAGAGGGTATAGTTAAATGATGAAATGTGAGCGATTCATACAGGTGAAGGTGATGAAAAGAGAGGAGGATGCAACGTTGAGGTGGCGAGTGATTAAAACCCGCCTCATTACATTCAGTCTTGTAAAGAGTTACAGTGTTACTTATTTAATTTATTTGACCCATAACTAGTACTCCATCATTCAAGAAAAATGATACAATTTCCCTGCAAAATTAGGTTTTAAGCAGGCGATGAAAGTCATCACTAACGAAGCAAGAAAGTCTATACATTATACTGTTTAAATCTTTGATATACACAAATCTTCAAATGTTTCTATTAGCAACTACAAAAACTTGAAGAGATGAGACCGCAAGTCCCTCTCCAACTTCATCACTTGAAATGGTAACGCTACATTATATTTTTGGCAAAAGAAAAGCATTTAAGTTAAAAACACACTTTGACATAAGTAAAAAGATATATCGAGAAGTACAAGATATACACAAATGTCTCCTAGTTACCTAAAAGAACAAAATTGGCATCTCCTAGAAAAACATAACGAAATTACACTTTGAAACAAGGAAACCGAAAAAAGAAAAAACAGTTGCACGGTCACAGAACCTTGAATCTTTTTCTTACAAGTCGACACCATTTCTGAAACACCCGGCAAATAGCTAAAGTAGCTGAAATTCCGCTTAACTATAGCCCAATACAACACTATCTCAACTTTTATGACTTGTGTTCATATGGGCTTCTTTTTCCTACAGTTACTTATTTGAACCTTGAATTGTCTGCAACAGATGTTCAATCCTATACTTCATTACTGGCTGACCAGATCTCGTTCTCTTGAACATATTCTCCCTCTGCGCTTTACGACGAGCTTGGGATTTGTCTATAACTTCTTTCTTTGCTTGAATTATTGCCTCCTTTTCTTTTCTCGCCTTATCATCCTCTTCCCGCTTCTTGTTGTAAATTTCATTTAAACTGTATGCTATATTTTTCCCGTTTTTCCGCTTCCTTTGGGATGTCTCTCCATTTTCCCTATTTTCACTTCTACCCTGCAAATAACAATCATCGAAATAAAGGTTTTATAATCCCTCGTTGATAGAAAAAGAAAGCATTTGATGGTAAAATGAAAAGACAATCAATGAGAACATGAAGCATAGATGTGGCAATTTCAACATATTTAACTAAAATTGGTCAATTTGGCCTGTAATTATCTTAAGTGGTCAAAAGTCACCTAAAGCGTATGCAAATGCTTAAAACCAGCCTGACCCATTTCAGCCAGTACTAAAACTACCCGTTTTGACACGTTAAAAGTAGGGGTGGTTGCCATAGATAGATTGGGTCACTCGTAACCACAGCGATTGTGGTAAACGGGAGCAAAACAAATCCCAACCCGAATCCGTTGTTCCACCTTTAGTGAAAGTAGAAAAAAAAAGAGGTCTCAAAGATCTTTTTCCTAAAATTCATGTTAGTATTCCGCAACCAAAACCATTCAAGTTATAGACTTAAGATCACGACCTCAATGGATTTTGTAGCTTGAGAAGAACCTTCTCCTTGGTCTGGTTGCTTCTGTATCTTCTTGTACTTGTTAACATATTTCGCATTCTTGTAGAACTCCCTTTGCTTCTCTGTGAGAATCAACATTAGTTAAAAAAATGCAAGATCATAAGAAAAAAAGAGAGCAATATAAACTAGACAAAAAAGTTCGATAACATTCTCAGGTCCTTTCATTGTGCTATTATGCAGTTAGATAGACTCCACTAATATGACAGACGAAAAGTCCAGCAACATTAAAAGGAGCGGACAAGTCACTCATAACCATATTTAAGTACCAACAATGTGTGGGAGTGCATTATACTATTCTCCAATGACCATAGCCAATAAGGCCTGAACGTAATCACGTATACATAACAACAGCAATAAAACCCCTTCAAGTGTTCATGACTTACAAATGTAGCACAAAATCAAACCAAATCAGTAAAAGCTAATAACTTTACCCACATAAAAACATAATCTTCATTCCTACGTATACGCGGGTAAGAACATTTGTACATTTGTTATCATTAGTCTCCTCTTACATCTCTACTGGTGCTACTATTCAAGCTTTAAACCAAGAACGGCTATTGACAAAAGCATCATTATGCAGTTCTGTTCTGAATTCTAGTATTCAGTACACAAATTACAATTCTACTAGCAAATCTCTTAGGCTAACAGCTGCCGACAACTAGGTCTCAAACCTATTACCAGTTCTAAGCTGGTATTTATCATATAGCTTCCATGATCTACTATTCGACTACCAAGTTAGTATTAACCTTGATAAACCATAAATACACAACTTACTCTCATCAGGACTCGGCCTCTCAGGTTATTAACTAGGGGTGTTTGGCACTGCATATTAAAAGTGATTATCTCATTGATCGCATTCTCAAGTTGCAGTCACTTTTTGCTGTTTGGGTAAAGTAAGAGCTGTTTGTCTTAGCTTTTTATAAACTTATTTTTTGTGGTTTATTTGGGAGGGCGAAGGTTATGATCATATTTAGCAATGTCTTTTTGCTCATTTTACCAACATAGCTGAATAGCTAACCCAAACATGTTAGCTCATCAGCTTGATAACCATAAGCCAAACTTATTAAAAGCAAGCTTAAGCCCAAAAATTAAACTAAAACAAACACCAACTTATCATAATCATCTAGCTCTTCTGGATAATACCTATCTCTATAAATCTCATATAAATCATTATACAAGTAAATCCTTAAATCTACAACTAGCCAAACACTACCAGGTTTAATCCCCGAACCGTTTCCGATCCTTCCCTAGTCACCCCAAATGTACAATTAACTATAAACAACCAAACGTTAAAGCATATTACTAATCTCATACGCATCATAGGATTTAGTTTCTATGGATCGCGTTGCAAATCATAGCAACATACTCTCACTCTTTCGTAAGCATTAGTAACTTTTTCTTCCTCATATTACTACGACCTCCTACAAAATGCAAGCAACATATAACACAACAACAACAACAACAACCCAATCTCACTGGGCGGGTATGGGAGGTAGAAATGTAGACATATCCATTTCGCTCGGTAAACCCGGAGTAGAGACTGCTTCCAACGAGACTCCTCCAGGCAGGCAAAAGGGTGAGAAAGAGGAGAGAAGAAAGCAGAAGACAATAAAGCAACAAGCCAAGCAGAAACGAAAGCAAGAAAAACAAGGCAAGGAAAGGCAGAGCAGCAAAAACAAGGCACTAAAAACAAAAAACAGGGCAAGAAAAGCAAGCAGACCAGAGGAACCCAAAGCAAAAGCAAAGCAACGCACGGGGCCTAAAGCTACGGCAGAGCAGAAAAGGGCCAAAAGCCGAAAAACGCCGGGGCAAAGCAACCAAGAAAAGCCTAAAAGACTAAACCCACCAAAAAGCACCTCAACCACTAAACACCCTAGCCAAATCTATCTGCATATCCTAATCCTATCTCTCCACCTCTTCCTATCTGAGGTCATGTCCTCCGACAAGAGAAGCTCCGACATGTCGAGCTTAAGTCTATCCTCCCACATGTCGAGCTTAAGCAACATATAACACAATAATTCCAAATAATAATTACACTAAGTGGGTGCTTGGTTAACTTATTTCGATAATCCCAAATAACAATTACACTACGTGGGTGCTTGGTTTAATTTATTTTCCAAGCTTACGAGCTTATTGCAATTTAGAAAAACCAATAAACTCATTTTTATCACCTCTCAAGTTGATAGAATCATATACCCTTCAAAATGAACTTATGGGTTTTTTCCAAATTTCAATAAGCTCAAAAAGCTCAGAAAATAAGTTAAACCAAACACCCAACTTTTTAAGAAAATTACATACAACTAAATATATATAATAAAAAGAAAGAACACATACTGATGAAAGCAGGGTTATATCCATCATTTTTGGATTTAGCATTAGCAAATGCATGAAGAGATAACCCTCCACTCTTTCCACCCAATCTTGTTTTATTATTCTTATACTTATTCACCTTATTCTTATTCTTATTCTCATTATCCTTCATCTTTCTAACTCAATTATTTTTTATAAAATTTTCGATGAATGATTTTGGGTTCGGTATAAACCCTAGAGTTCACAATCGAATGAGTTGACTACCAAGAAGTCAAAATGTGTTTGTGGGTGGGTTTTAATGGGCTGAAATATTGTGGGCTGGCCCATTAAGCAGTTTAGGGTAATACCGGTAAACGAACCGAAATGGCTAAAATCGAACCGAACCGAACTGAATTAAATATTTATTTTTTGATTTGGATATTGGTTTGGCAAAACCGAACTGAAAACCGAATTCACATAAATATATATATTTCTTTATATATTTATATAAATAAGTTTAAGAATAATAAAACAAGAATGGGCGCCTGAAATATTGTGGGCTGGGCTGGCCCATTAAGAAGTTTCAAAAGTTAAACCGGATTGTTGTTTTCGTAAGGGATTGAGATTCTATAAGGTTTTTGTTTCAATTTCAAGTTATATCATGTTAAACCAATAAAATTAAAATAAATAAGATAGTAGGATCATTATCAGTTAAAATATAAGTCCCAGCAATTTACTACCCTCACTTCTTCTTTTCCTAACACGAGCATAATATGAGAGAGATTATCCTAATCTTTTTGGAAATCATGAAAGTGACCAACGTACGAGATATATTGCTTGAAAAATCTAATCAAGCGAAGTAATATCCTCAATCTCTCGATACAGCGTCGAGTATGCCGAGGAAGGCCCACTTTTCCTTGACATGATATCAATTTGTTAATCGAAAACTGATTTGTTAGAGGAAATGTGGGCCTTACTCAACATTTTCTATGCCATGCCGAGAAAATGTGAGCTCTCTTCGACATCATGGATGCAATGTCGAGGAAAGTGAGCCATACTCGACGTGTTTCACGTCATATCGTGAGATTTTTAAGTGTTTTGGTGAATTGGCTAGATTTTATCTATTTTGAAAACAATATGTTATCATTTCGAACACTTTCACAAATAATGTGGTCCTTAAATTGGTTTTGGTTTAATCTCATTACTTTTGAAAGCTATAATAAAGTTCCTTATCACAATGAATAAATACAAACAACTTTAAACAAACAAGTTTTTCATGATAATGTTGAATGAGTTCGATGTTTACTCGTATTTTGCTTAGGTCAAAATTGACGACTATATGGACATTGCCGATTAAATCAAATACGATACTATTTGTTATTAAACGAGATGTGAATTTCATGTTAACGTTATGTCAAAGGAATTGGTTTGTACACTCATGTTTTTTATTGATACAATTACTTTTACGCATTATATAATTATATATCGTTAATTATTTACGGTCGGCTTTATCTGCTTGTATAATTAAAAATGTGCAAATGCTAACTAGTAGCTAAAAATCTAACATGTTACATGGCCATATAAGTCGTAAATGACATGTGTCCAATTGGGATGCAATTTTATGTGCTTTCATTAAACACTTTCCTAACCCCTTCTTTTAATGGTTCTTAAAAAGTAATATTTAAATGGTATGCTGTCAATTTTACTGTAACCAAGTTTTTACCCTAGAGATAAAAGTTATGTATTAACAACCACCAAGTGGCATCATAGTTAAGCATCCAACATTCTCACAAACATGTATAAGGTTCAAACCTCACTATGATATATTTGAGGCGATAAAAAAGAAGACTGAAATAGGCATGATCGATAACTCGATTTAAACGAATACATCTTAGTAAAAGTCTCGTCCTTCCAAAAATCATAAATTGGAAATAATTCATCAAAAGTTATTGTACCCTTTTTTTTTTTTTTTTTTTTTTTAAATAAAAATAAATATTGATGTTAATATCTAATGGTTTTTATCTACCATGTGACTATGTGAGCATATTGATTGTAGACTTGAGATGAATGGTAACAATACATGTGCATTATCTTTGTTGCAGATTGCATAGTAAATAATGTATAAACCTCAAAACAAACATAATCATTCATACCAAATAGAGTTTATTCCACCATATAAAAGAACGAAAATAGAAAGAATAAGAAAAACATCCATACGACATTCCTTCACCTATTCGGCTAGCTCTAACTCAACAACCCGTCTCAAGAGGCAGATTCTGGATTCCAATTAGAATCCCGTCACTGACCTACCCAAGACGGGTGAAAGCAACTCTTAGCCAAGTTCTCTACTTGATATTTTTACTTTAAACGACTGAGGGTTTGATAGTCTTTTCTCCATCTAACTCTAGAGAGACTTTAGCCACGTCTTCATTTTTCTCATCGACAATTTCATCTTCAGCCACCGAATTCTCTTGCATTTCCACTATCACTTCTAGCTCCACCCGAGGCTTCACTTGAACTCCCAACAGAGCACCTAAGTCCACCCGACGTTTTTCTTGCGTTTCCAAATATGTTCTCACGTCCATGACTCTTTGTTCTGGTGCTTGCTCACATTTTGGTTGAACTATTGGCTTCATTTGCTTCTTTGGTCCTTTGTAGATCATGTACAAGATCATTTGTGCTATTCCAAAGAAGAAGCCTAACACATTTGGGGTCTAGACAAAAACATATAAATAACATATCAGAATAAAGTTATATATAAAATCCATCAATTTATATAATGTAGGTTGAATTTTAAAACTTACGGCTACATAGTAATCTTTGATCAGTAAACCGTAAAAGAACCACATAATGGCACAAAGCGTAAGGAAGAACGACAAGGAGAAAGGCATGTACTCTACGCTCTTCGTTTTAATAACTAATCTCTGCACATACACATCACATATGTCACGTCTCAATTCTCAAATAATTAAATTGGTAACAATACAAGTTACTAAAAGTTTGATTAATTTGGTAAAAAGTTAATAGTTTACCATAATGCTTAAAGGAGCAGCAAACACGCAAACTGAAAACACGGCACAAATCCAACCAACAACAGCGACACGTTTAGGCCCATGTTCGATTGCATAAGTTGTGATAACGATTATCACCCCCAATGCTAATGCGTTGAACAAAGCAAGTAGCTTGACTGTGGATATCTGTGAATACAAATGAATTTAAAGTTATTAGCTTCATGTTGTTACAAAATCGGGCTTTTTAGTGATCATGTTAAATAACAAGTTCTAGTTAGATGTGACATACCAGAGACTCTCTGGTGGCATAGATCAAAAATACAATTAGGTAGGCCGTTTCAATGGCGCAACCAATGGAGTTAATAGTAATGATCATCATGCCATTTTCGGTCTTGAGAAAACCATAGTACAAGAGCAACATGCAACTAAATAATGCCACCGAGTATGGCACTGATTGAAACCCTTGTGTCGATTTCTTCTTGTAGATCTTATAGAAAGTTGGCCTGAAAATTGATAAATTAGTAATTATAGCTCTAAAAGACCATAAGATAAAACGTAGGAGCAAAATAAGGAAATCTTACAATGGCGCTAAGAACACACAGAACGAAATGATGTTGCCTGTTAAAACATAAAGCGTCGAAATGAGTATAAAGATTTGTTAAGTTACTAAAAAGTTGTATGAAGTACTAGAAATGATCATGATGAGCATACCAAGAATGCCAAAAACAGAAGGCAAGAGATGAGCAGGAAAAGCCATTTTTGGTAAGGTGAAGAAGCTCTCTTTGATATCAAAATGATTGAAAGAAATGAGCTTATGAAAAAACATAACCAAATTAACATATTTATAGGTCTTCAAAAAGCAAAAGATTGGAATTTTGCATGCTTTTACATGTGTATTCTTTAGCTTCTAAAACTCTTTTTTGGGCTAATTTTCTAATAATTGCTCATCACACTACTTGTGATATTATTGTGATATTTGTGTGATATTTGTTGTAAAGCTTTGTAAAAAAAAGTTATAATATGAATTCATGATTTGTTGTTGTTATAATGTATCTTGAAATACTTATGGTATTTTTAATTTAATTGTCATTATATTTTTTCTACAAATAATGAATGCAAATTTGATACGATTATTTTTTAAGTAATTTTCTATTCAACAAAATGAAGATACTTGGCGAACCAACCTTATAATATTCATAGTTTTTTTGTGTGGTTATTGACATGGAAAAATAAAAATCTGATTATATAGTTATATATTATCATTAATTAATAATTGATAATCAATCATTTTTTTAGTGCAAACTTATTATTCAATAATCTTGAAAACACTTATTTGAGTATTTCATATCTTAAGTGAAAAAGATTCTTTGGAGACCAAATTGTACTAATTATAATTCGATTTCAAAACAGTTTTTTATTTGCTAATAAAAGTCAAAATTAAAATCAATTTTGATAAACATTGAATCAAATTATTTTGTATAAAAAGGAGTAAAAACACGCATGACCTTGGGTGTGAATTTTTTAATTTATTTATTTATTTTACCCTAAGTGTAAAATAAAGTTATATTCTAATTATTCTAATTAGTTTATAAAATTTACAATAAGTCTAATTTATAAGGAAGAGGTTAAATTAAAGTAAACTCTAAGGACTTAAGCGTAAAAATATCCATAACTTTGGTAGTAAATTTATTAATTTATTTTAAATCAATTGACTACAATCCTTCATTAAAATTACAAAAGAAAAATTCAAAGACCTACAAAAATAGCTCACGGACTCACAAAAGAACCCAGAGACCTATAAGTTGTAATACAAAATTGTAAAGAATTAACTACACAAAATTGTAGCTAATATATCCCTTTAACAAATATCTCATGTACTTTAAACCTTATTTAAAAAAACCCTTTTATTATTATCATTATCATTATTATCACTATTATAGTTATTATTATTATTATTATCGTAATATTACGAGATATAAATATCAGGTTGCGAACTTCCAATCTTTTAAGTGGAACGATGTTTATAATATTGATATAAAATCAAATTTAATTTTATATAAAAACTCCGTGTATACACAAGTCCAACGATTTAACTTGTGTCAAAATCATTTGCATTCACTTTATCAATTATGTTATCGTTTAAGATGTTTTCTAATATTATACCAGTACAAAAATTTAAATGTTTCATTAAGTGTCATGGCAAATCATTGTTGAGTCAATGTTACAAAAACAATTAAACTATCAGTTATCGCTGCTTTACGCAAGTATTTTATGTTTAGTAAAATTGTGAAAGTCGGATTATATATCTAGACAAATTAGTTTGCCTTATAAGGGGGTGTTTGTTTCGGCTTATGGCTTATTTAGTTTTTGGATAATGTTTCATAAACTCACTTTTTGTGGTTTATTTTAAAACTTTCCCGTTTATATAAGCTTTATATATATAACTTATATAAACCGAAAAGTTTCAAAATATTAGTAATTTTGTGTGGATAAACTAACATGTATATGCGTGATTATTGTAAAAGAATAGTAATTAGTGAACTAGTGGTTAATCATATCAAAAGGCGTAAATTTCGCATATGCCCACACGAAAATGAATGTATCTGGAATAATTTGTGTGACTATTGATTCAGTTTGTACATAGATTGTTGATAGGTTTCTTATGGAAGAAGATCGATATGATTATATGAGATATACGTATGTGACCTGCTACACGTTTATTCCCATGTTAGTTGCAATCTTCAAAGTAGATTACAATATTCATGGGAAAAAACTAACACGTTTATAAACGAGTTATTAAAAGATAAAGTTAAAACACATTTCGTCACGGCAAGCTTATTTAGGTAATGATTAGTTATTCAATCCAAATCATGATTTTGAACATTAACTTTGATTAAATATATCCTAAAACGTTTGTTTCATGTTTTGCTCAGATTAAACGTATGAGCATAAAATACTGAATCGAATCCATACAGCGACACGTGAAACAGAACATTTACTTTATGTTGTTGACAGGTCATCAATAACAGATGAAAAAATCATGAACATTGTGAAAAAATGTGAAACATTTTATACTTTATTAATTATTTTTAATCTAATTTGTCTCTTAATATGTTTTTGGTATGAAAAAGACTCATTCGATGGTAAAACTCAACTCCACTTTTTGTTTACAAATAATTTTAATTTTTCCTTTCAGAAGATGAACCGAGATAATATAGATTCATACTAACTGAAACTCTATGTTATAGTTTAGTCTTTTGAACTCAAAGCTTTTGGTTTAGTGGTGTGTAAGTTACCCATCAACTTTAAGGTTGTCGATTCAAGCTTCGCTGAAGATATATATAATTTTAAAAATAATACGTATTAATTTCATTTTAGTGTAGATGAACACCAAGAGAAGTTGGTAAATGTTATAATCACCCCTAAATTTATTAAAAACCATAAAATGACCTTAAACTTATTAAGTTTTACAACTTAACATCCTTATCTCTTTAACTTTAGTAATATATCACTTTAATCTATAAACATGTTAAACTCTATTTTTTTTACTCCCTTCTTTATATTTAACATACTGATAAGTTTAATGATAAAATAAATTAGCCTCCTAGACCCACTAAACTGTATATTCTTCCTCATTTATATCATTTTTTTTGTTCTGAACACTTTTAATCAAAAATATAAATTGGTGTTAAAATTTTATTTCGTACCTTAAAAAAATATATCTTTTTGCAAGTGCGAGTAAAACTATCTTGTGATATCATATTTGCAACGGTGTATAAATATGTATGTCATGTGTGATATCAAAAATCCAAAATCCTTTTATATTTTGAAGTTTAGTTTAACTATGGACGCATCTTTTCATTTTTTAACGATATCCCTTGTAGCTCAAATGTATTTACCTTTTTAAATAAGAAAAAAAAAATGATATTTCCTCTTACAAATTGTTCCTACTTATCCTCGAACTCAGAGAATTTTGACAAGTGTCATTTGAATGCAGAGAAAAAATGAGTGAGAAAAAAAAACATAACATTATTGTTTGTGTAAGAGGATTAGTAAGAAGATATTGCAGGAAGCCTTAACAATTCTCTTTAAATAAATATACAGACCGGAAAACAAAAAAAGTTCAGTTTATTGTAGATGATGTTCAAAATTTGAAGTATTTCATTATGCGTATTGAAAAAATACACTCGACTATGATAATAAGAAATTAGGCCTTTTCATAATTTGTTAAATGTATTTTAAACCTAATGGATCTAAGGATTCTTATACATTCATGAATTCATTTTTATAACAAGTATAAACTTTCAAATTAACATAATAGATAGTTGGGTTTTGGCATAATAATAAGCGCAGACTTTCACTTAAATGTACTGCTTTGATGCGTGAACTAATTTCCGTTCCATTTTTTGTTGTCTACTTTTATATTTTGTATATTTTGCACGGCTAAACTTGTTTTACCGAAACCATAATCACTATTGTCACGTGTGCACGCACGCGTCGATTTTCACTAACAAAATAAGTTAAATAATAGGGTTTTGGCCGCTAAATACCACGCATGTCTTTTCAAATGTACCGCTTTGGTATGCGTGTATAAGTTTTGTCCGTTTTATCGTTTCGTCCGTTTTATCGCTTTCTTCCGTTTTTCTTACGCTTTACCGCTTTTATACGCTTTGTTCGTTTTATACGTCGTCCATTTTATACAATTTTCTTACGATTTCAAACGCTTTACCCCATTTTATACGCTTTCTTATGTTATTACCCGTTTTATCGTTTTCGTCCATTTTTACGTTTTGTCTATTTTTTCGCTTTCATCCGCTTCTTTACGTTTTTATGTTTTCGTTCATTTTTACGCCGTATCTTTTTGTTCTTGTGTCTTTTTATGTTTTCATCCGCTTTTTACGTAAAAAGTATCAAACCGAAAAAGGGACAAAACGTAAAGATACGGACGAAAACGTAAAAATGATTTAAAACGTAAAGAAACCGATGAAAACTTAAAAATACAAAGAAAACAAAAACGGGATGAAACGTAAAAATGATTTAAAATGAAAAAACGGACTAAAACGTAAAAAAGGCGAAACGAAAAAATGATGAAAACGTAACGAAACGGACAAAACGTAAAAACCGATGAAACCAAAAATGGACGAAACGAAAGAAACGAAAAACGTAAAAAGGACGAAAAAGTTTAAAAAAATGGATGAAAACGTAAAAAACGGGCGAAAACGTAAAGAAACAGATGAAAACGTAAAAAAAACAGACGAAAACGTAAAAAAAGGGACGAAAACATAAAGAAACGGATGAACACTTAAAAAAAAGACGAAAACGACCAGGGACAGTAGATGCAATTTGGGACAAACAAGAAGGACGATCTATGTAATTTACTCAAAAAATATGCCATATAGGCATTTTTGCCGGTTTTATACATTTCCAACGTGTTGCCTGTAAACATGCGTGCAAAATGGAACAAAACATAAAAGTACGCAACATAAAATGGAACGAAAATTAGTTCACGTACCAAAATGGTACATTTTGTAAAGTACACGTCTATTGTACGGCCAAAACCCTAGATAGTTTCACATGCCTAATAAAGAACACAATCACGCATCCTCCATCCCCACCATGCGTTAAGGCCATTAAATTCTTGACTCCCTCGGCCCCCACAACCACACGTTATGACGACGAATCAGAGGTGATTTTGTCATGCCCATGGCCAGATTATTTTTCCTTCATTTGTTTGTGTGTATAAGTATATTGTGAGATATGTTTTGTTTAAGTGAGTATGTCTGTGTTGTTGATTTAGTGATCATCACGACATGTATTTGATAGTTAGGTCGATGAAAGAAGTGAACAAAGATATGACAGTTGTGTCTAATAGTTGATTCATTTTTGTAAGATATCAACATGAGGCCGGACGCAGTAAGGGTAACGACCGATCGGTCGATCGATAGGACGATCGATTGCTTTTATTGTGGTCAATCGATCGTCTATCAATCGTTGGCTTTTTTTAGTCCTTTGCACGACCGACTGGAACAAACAAAACAATAATCACACTTTCTAACTTAATATTACCGTTACATGCTTAAAAAATATATTTTAAAATATAAAAACTTTATATTTTACACTATAAATACCTCACCTAAACCACAATTCAAATCACAAAATTCAAACTACAATTCAAACAAGTTCTCTCATTTCACCATGTCTAAGAAAACTCCCCAATAAAAAACCCGAAGATCCCAAGTGCAACAAAGCGCTCCGCATTTAACACCGGATCTGAATTTTCAGTTAACAGGTGTATCACCAACCGTTAATTTTTTACCCGCCTGAATATCATTCACGACTACCTCAACCACCACAAAATCAAAACATGTTTGCTTATAATAATCTTCCATTCAACCCACCCTATAACAACCAGCAATCTTTTTTTCAATCACCAAACAGTTACTATCGTCCAACTATGGATTCATCAACGTCTTCCCACTCAAATCATTACCGTATTATCCGGTTAACCGCATTAATCTTGATTTTGATGACCAATTAAACTATAATCCAGATTTTTGATGTGAGAACTCATTCGGGTCAAGCTTATTATCCGAATCAATATTATTCTATGGTTCAAGGTTCGGGTCACGGTTCATTTCACGATTCGGCTCCAATTGAAGATGACTCTCCTGTCGAAGAGATGTCACCCGTCGAAGCTAAGAAGCCTTTGAAACGAGCTGCAAAGGCGAAAAAGGATGATTGCAAAAATAAGGAGCAGGAGTCGGCGATATGGACAACTAAGGAAGAGGTGGCGTTGTGCAGAGCTTGGTGTGATGTGTCAGAAAATGGCGAGCTGGGCAACGCTATGAAGGCTAAGAGATTTTGGGAGAAGGTTATTACTTACTTTGAAAAAGAAACTGTTTCAAACAGAAGTTGCAACTCGATCCTTAGCAAATGAAAAAATAGGGTTCGCCCTAGAGTTGGTACATTTTGTGTAATTTTCAATAATATTCAAGAGAATCACGGAAGTGGTGAGAATGACCTCAATATGTACCAAAAAGCGTTTGCAGAATACATGGTGGTGCACCAGTGATGCAGGTTTTACTGACCAGGTCTTAATATTTATAGTGTCTTGCTATACCTATGGTCTACCCTAATGCACTAACGGCAAAGTACCCGGTCGTGTGTAGTGTAGTAAATGGTAAAGCCGAGGTCGTCCCAAGAGCTATGTGTGTTGGATTATTACTAAGTCTAATTGTCACGTAATTATAATGGTTTCGATAGGTATTTAATTAATTAAACTACTAATGCGTAATATAAAAGCAAATAAATGGTAAAGGTAAATCAATAGAGGAATAGTGGTGCTAACCTAGTTAATCCTCCTAACTAGTTATGTCTACGTCTACCTACTTCCAATTACTTGGTGGGGTCAAATTCGAGAGGACAACATTTGGTCAATTCGCCTAACCTATCAAAGAAAGATGCCACCACAGAGAAATCAAGCGCACCTTCATAAGTCCTGTTGTTCCCGGTCCCCTAAGCCGAGTCATTAAGTACCGCTACATGCTAGATTCTAAATAGTGAGTGCCCGATCGTTAGGAACTTAGACACTACACCCCAATTCTTAAGCTCATCCAAACGATAGGTGATCGGTTGGTCAAATCGCACACGAAAGGGTCGTCATTGGTCATATCTTACCTTTCCTGTCTCAATCCGCTCACCTAGGGTCGATTGGTCATATCTCCTAGCAACCGCCTCTATCGCCATTCAAAACTACCAACCAAGGGTGACTACCAAAGAACTATGCATGCATACACTTAGAAATAATTGTACGGAAGTAAAGGTAAATGCAAACAAAACAATTAAGGAATCATAACTAGGCTAGCACCAAAGGGTGCTTAGCCGCTCATATTAATCATGCAAATCAATTCAATATTCAAAGGTACGAAATACATGAATTGAAAGTAAAAGGAATATAAAACGCTAAATCTTATCGTAATGGTGTGACTTCTCCTTGAAACAACTCCAGATGCTTCCCTAGACCGCCTTTGAGCTTTTTCCCACGCTCTCGAGTGTTGTGTGGAATGGGATGCTTTGAAATGCCGGAATTCGGGGTATTTATAGGCTGTGTCCGGGTTGCGCGTAACTAATAGAGGAGTTACGCCGTAACCTTCTATTTCATCGTAAATGCACTAGATCGCTAGTTACGGCGAACCTTATAAGTGGTTACGCCGTAGTCTTCAATAAACTCGGTTACGCCGTAAGTGATGCAAAGAGTTACTGCGTAAGTATCAGCGGCGTGGAACCTCTTTTGACCTAATGGAGTTACGCCATAACCTTTGGGAAGAGTTACGCCGTAACCTCTTGATAAGTTGGACTTCTCGGTCACGCAATAGTTACTGCGAATGCGAGAGACGAGTTACGCGTAACTTCTTCAAAATAAGCATACCGTGATAAATCTTTAGTAATGTTTCCATTTCGCGTCTCTTTAGCTCCAATGCTCGCAATTTACCCGAAGTGGAAAACAATGGAAAACAAGCGTAAATCCATATAAATGATATAAATAACGAGCATTATCGGGAAATTGACACTTAATATTCAGGACTATTTGATGTTATCAACCAGCATCCCTTTACATTGGAGCAGTGTTGGAAATTTTTTAGGGATCATGTTGCTTGGAAGGAAGTTGAGATGCATGCTTTTCAGAAGCCCAAAAGGGTCAAAAGAAATCCAAGACTTCTAAAACCTCATACGGTGGTTTCAATTTGAACGAAGATGTGGATGAGTCTGAAGAAAAGACTCGAGAAGAGCGACCAATTGGCCGTGACCAATCTAAGAAAAATAAAAAGAAATCATCCGCCTCCGATTAATCCAAGGCTTCGTTTACTGATTCGGTAGCCAAAAAATTCTTGAGCATTAAGTCGCTAAAATGGGGAAAGAAGAAGTCGGCAACAAACGAATATTTCCAGTTGAAGAAACAAGAGTTGGAAAACCAAAAGTGGCGCGTCGGGAAATAGTGGAGTTGAAGAAACAAGAGTTGGAAATGCAAGAAATGGCGCATCGGGAAGCATCGAGTCGAAGAAATAGAAACTTGAATTAGAACTTCGAAAACTTGCATTTTTTGAACAAAAGAAATGGGAGAAAACATCATATTCTATAATTAACCAATCGACCTCTCTTTGCCTTAATCCAACAACAAAAGCTTCAGGAGATTAAGGATGCAATCAAGACACGCCACGACTTAGATTATTAGTTTAAGTTTTTAATTATTATTGTAATGTTCTTATGTTATTTGAATTTTATTATAATATTTTAATTGTTAATTAAATTTAATTTTGTTGTTAAAAATGTTTAAAAAAAAAAAGAAAAGAAAAAATGAATGTCGCATTTATTAGAGCACAAGGTATCGTGGATACCAATAACACGTTATTGGTATGCCACCTCAGCGACACATCATACAGCTCTCAATAACTCACCAATAACCAAAACACACTCCCTCATAACACATCACTAACATGTTATTGAGTCCCACAAAATACCCCACTAAAAATAACCACACACTCACAATACAAAAAAATAATAATAATAAACAAACAAAAGATGCAAATGGCGTAAGCCATTCCAATGGCTCAAACACCTAATGGCTCACCAATGGCATGTTGGCCGGTACCGTTGGCACACGAATGACACGAAAAAAATATGCATTTGGCATGTTATTCATCTCCATACCTTGTGCTCTTATGACAAAAAGTCACCGAAGAAAGAAAACTGATGTGATAAGTAAAATAAAAGTCGTTGATGGTCACTAGTGTGTCCTTATATATATGTTTTTAACTTTACTCTATTTTTAAAAATCGCAAACGTACTTGCTTGTTTTTACCAACATACCAACATTATATTTCTTACAGGTATCAATGTTGGTTACCATTAAGTAAAATGAAAGTCATGATCATAATCGTGTCCTTTATATATATATATATATATATATATATATATATATATATATATATATATATATATATATGTTTACAACTTTTAACAAACTTTTAGTTAAGGAAATAAAGTTTAATACCTCTATTGCTCAATTTATAATGTCTTTATAAATCTTTTATATAATAAAGGAATTACATCATTTCGGAGTGATTTTGTCAATTCATTCTTATTGATAAAACAATTGAGCCAATAGGAGAGTTTGATTTTGCCATGTTAGCAAAATCGTGTGATGTGATTGGTTAATAAAAGTCAAAATTAAATTGATTTTGGTCAATCTTTAATTAATTTGGTGTAGAAATTTAGTTGAGAAGAAAAACACATAAAAACATAGGTGTCGAATTTGTGAAAACAAAAACTTAAAAAAAGAGGAGGTAATTAATAAAATTTTAGTGGTTAAATTTTTAAAAATTGTATAGAGTTAAGTGTAATATTATAAGTTTCCATGATTTTTAATTACTTTAAAAATTAAACAAATACCCCTTATACTTTATACCCTTATACTTTATAACTTAAAAATACAATATATATGTTGTTTTAAAACTCCAACATATAAATATACATAAGATTATAAATATCAATTTTTTTACTATATATGTTTACTAATGGACTCATTTATTTCATATTAAAAGTATGACAAATGTGGACACGAATTTTAATATTAAATACGGCTAAATTATTAAAAACGGGAGTATAATTATCAAATTATAAGTACGAGCAACTGTAATATGGAAAAAAAAGTGATTGTACTTATAACAATTACTGATGTAACTTTCATTTATTTATATAAGGATATGTAGAAAAACATTTTTTTTTAAAACTTTAAGGAGTATATTTTAACCTCATCAACGCTTATTATATGAACTAAACTCGAGATTCAGTGTCAGACATCATAATATCAATAGTAAATTTAAATAGAACATCAACATATAATTTTTACAAAATTTGATTATACAAAATTTAATGGATATGATGAATAATGAAAAATTCTCGTTAAGATATAATTATATGTAATTACCTTTAAAGACACAATATTTAACAATGATACAAAATAATTTTTTCTTAAACTCAACTTATAATGATTATAATAAGTTTTAGTAATATAAAAATATGCGTTTATTTTGCCTAATCGACAATTATATGAAAGTAGAGAAAAAAAATTTCTACTAAATATTTAATAACTGCCAACTAATAATATATTTGGTTTAAAATTTAGATTTTTTACACTTATTTAAAAATTTTCCCGTGATTTTAGACAGTAAAATTAAAAGCAAATGATTATACAACATGAGAATCATACAAACACTTTCCGCTTGCTATTTTTAGCAAGCTTGTTCTCAATACGTAAATGTGTAACAACTTAACGGCGCTCAATTATTCGAGTACACCTAATATCTAAGCTTGTACGCGTACAAATTCTCGAGCCTTAAGCCACAATCGGTGGCTCGACTAGATGGAGTTCACGTATTGAGCCAGTCGGTACCGTTAAGCTAATTGATGACTCGATTCGAATGGGTCATGATAGACAATGGTTACGTTTTGATATTGAAATATGAGAAAAGAAAGTCCACTTGTACACTGCTACCCTTAATGCCAACGCCAGCACAAGCTCCTTTTTTCCTTTTTTGGGCTTTCTTCCTTCATCTTCTTAGGGCTATTTTTGTCATTTACTAATTATTCATTCTACATGTGGAATTTCTTGCAAACATATTACGAAAAGTGAGTTACTTGATTCAAATCATGTATACTTTAGGCTTTCTAGTCATTTCTCATTTGATATCCATAATCCAAATGGCATTTGATACGACATTAGTTATTTTTCTAAACTTCATTTAGGGTTACAAAAGTGACAAATGTTGAGTTTATGTATAGATGAACATGATCAAGATCATATCATCCCACATGATACAAAATTGAAAGTATCCTAATCAAAATACATTCGTAACCATCCCAACCATTACAATTTGTTTTGTACATCGTATAATGTTTCATCAATCAACACGACACCATATGTTTCTAGCTTCAACTTTTATTAACCATAAATAGTCGATATTGAAACATGACATGTGAACAACACAAAAACGGATACATGTGGTACATCGGTCTGTAAATACTTCATAAACACATTTAAATTTTACACGTAGCTTTGACGATTTTTTATCATGTCGTGCCACGTACCTAATCGTCATTTGGAATGTTTGCCGGATATTTTAATGTGTTCATGCTAACGTTGATGCATCCTTTACGACTCTAAACTTGTTATACAGTTTCTAATCATTAACATTCAATGAATACCACCAAATTTTGGAAAAAAATAACACTTTAGTTGCCTATGGATTAACTATGCAATGTATAACTTGAACCAAATGTTTATTTTGCATAATTGCATTAATAGATACATTGGAATATCTATGAGTTGATATACTTATTTTGATTTTATAAAAATGATTGGCTGTATATTTTTCAATTTTGGTAATGTTGGCATTTGATGTGATGTATAATGTTCTTTTGTGTCCATTTTAATGGTTTTGAGATGGTTGATAGTTTGTGTTTTGCATTATCTTTTTATGTTGAGGTATGTTTGATGAAAATATAAAGAGTAGCATTTCACTACTTTATTTTGCCCAAGAAAATCTTAAGGGTAGGTGTTATATGACTTATAATTGAGCATGATTAATGGTCTTAGCAATTGTAAAAGAACCTTATCTAACACACGTTTAAGTAAAAATATCATGTGTAGGGTGTCCTTAGTTTATGATTGACACCAAAACTTTAAAAACATATGAGTTATAATTGAACGAGAAGAAAATTTTAATGAAAGGAAAAGAAGAAACAACAACCACATATTTTAAATGCATCTAAAAAAGAGATGCATCATTCTTTAAAATTATTTATCTTATTTGAAATGTGTGACTGAAATCTTTCTTATTCTTCTCATTTTAGTTTTTTTATATATGACGATAACAACGACAATAACCAATCCCGCGAGAACGAGTAAAAGTATGATTGTCTACGTCTTACCGTTCTATATCTCGCTCTCACGGGATTGGTTATCGTTTTTGTTATATGTTACTAAATTTCTACACAAGTCCCCAAAGATTGTGATTTCCGTTTGATATGTCTAACCCAACCCAAGACTATTTTTTGTGAACCATCAACATATTTGACGACTTAGCTGGCTTAGTTTGCCCATTTCAAACTAAACATTATGTCAAATAAAACTGATTGAAATCGACTAGAATCATCCGCTTATTCTAAACCAGTATAGTTCGTTAAAGTTCATAATTAGGAAATCAAACAACGGCGTTTGACAATGAAAGGGGACTAAATGAGCCAGATTTTTGGCATAGTCGGTTCAGGTTGTGTCACTTCGAATCCAAGACAGCCTGACTTGAAACATATAGGCAGAAATAGTACACTCTACTTAATGTTCACATATACTAAATTTAATCACCAAAACCAAACTATGTATGCGTTATTTATGAAGAATGGTCCAAACAAACATGCATGTTCTTACACAAGCAATTTGACTGTTGGCAAGTAGAACGTAAGCAAAGAATACAAAAAGACAAAGCCCACTCCGTCTCGGGCAGATCGATACTAGGCTGCGCCGGCCTTTGCAAAAGCCCGGTCCATGTTAAGCCTGGCCTTTAGTTTTCTTGACATGTTAACAGTTTATCTAGCTTAAAATGTTAGAATTGTGTATGTATTAGGTTCAAATAAAATAATTTTCGAAGGAAAAATGATATGCCACAATGATGGAAGTTCCAAGTCAATTTTCAATGTTGAATCGGATGATTTTTGCGACAAAAGGAAATGGTGTTTAGTAACCAGAGGATCCCAGCTCAACATCAAGAGAGCTAAGAAAAATTTACAGAAAATGGCATACTACAAATTGTAGTTGCAAACCTTGGAAAGAAGGGAGGAAGCGGAGAAAGCTATATTTTGTAGAAGTACATCAAGGAAAAACCAAAAGGAAAAGGTTTATCATTTATGTATGTTTAGTTGTAAAAAATTTTCTTAAATTTTTTTGTTTGATTTTCTTGAGAACGGAGTAACTCTTCTTTTTCTAGAGAACATTTTGAAAAGTGAAGAACTCTAAATTTAGGTTGTGTTGAGTTGTTGAAAATGAGAAGTTTTTTAGAAAAGTTTTTTAAGAAACACTGAGAACATAAAACATGTTCAAAATGAATGTTTTCTGAAATTTCTCTACTGAAAAGAAAAAACATGTATTTTGCTATTATAACTATGATTTAGAGAACTTGAATTTATAGTTCTCCAATTTTCGAAAGGCTCTCTGAAGAAAGAAGAGTTACTCTATTATCAAGAAAATTAGAGAAAGAAAATTAAGAGAACTTTCTAGCAACTAAACACACCCTCATGTTCTCTAACTTATAGTTATAATAGTAGAATGTTTTCAGTAAAGAAATTTCAAAAATACTCATTTTAAAAATATTTTCTGTATGTTTCTTAGAAAACTTTTCTTAAAAACTTCTCATTTTCCAACAAATAAACACACCTTTAGATTTTCTCACTTTGAAAATCAAAGAGAAAGAAACGGAATGTGAACTCGGGCGGGATATAAGAAGAAAAAGGTTGCATATGATTTAGTAGACGAAAATAATAATGAAGAAGACGGCTGGCAAACACAGTAACGAAGAAGTAGAAAAACCAAAAGAACGGCATAAGGGCGTCCAAGATTCACCACTGGTTGTTAGTCGAGGCGGAAACCCAAGCAAAGTAAAATATATGAACTGAATCTCTAAAGTTCAAGGACTCGGCAGTGATTGATTTTATACCGGGTCGGTCATGAGTTTATCGATACTGATGCACGTTTTACTGACCAGGTCTTAATATTTATAATGTCTCGTTATACCTATGGTCTACCCTAGTGCACTAACGGGCAATGTACCCGGTAGTGTGTAGTGTAGTAATCGGTAAAGCCGAGGTCGTCCCAAGAGCTATGTGTGATGGATTATTACTAAGTCTAGGTGTCACAGATTAATAATGGTTTCGATAGGGATTTAATTAATTAAACTACTAAAACAGAATAAAGTAAATAAAAGCAGATAAAGGATAAAGGGAAATCAATAGAGGAGAGTGGTGCTAACCTAGTTAATCCTCCTAGCTAGTTATGTCTACGTCTACTTACTTCCAATTACTTCAGGTGGGGTCAAAGTCGAGAGGACAACATTTGGTCAATTCGCCTAACCTATCGAAAGATGTCACCACAGAGAAGTCAAGTGTCCCTCATAAGTCCCGTTGTTCTTGGTCCCTAAGCCAAGTCATTAAGTACCGCTACATGCTAGATTTATAATAGTGAATGCCCGACCGTTAGGAACTTAGACATGCACCCCTAATTTAAGTTCATCCAAACGATAGTGATCATTTGGTCAAATCGCACAAGTAGAAAGGGTCGTCGCTTGGTCATATCTTACCCTTCCTGTCTCATTCCGCTCACCTAGGGTCATTGGTTATATCTCCTAGGCAATTGGCCTCACCGCCATTCAAAACTACCGAACCAAGGGTGGCTACCAATAAACTATGCATGCATACACTTAGAAATAATTGTACGGAAGTAAAGTAAATGCAAACAAAACAATTATGAATCATAACTAGGCCAAGACCAAAAGGTGCTTAGCCATCATATTAATCATGCAAACCAATTCAATATTCAAGGGTACGAAATACATGAATTGAAAGTAAAGAAATATAAACGCTAATGCTTATCGTAGGGAGTGATTTCTCCTCGAGACAGCCCGTATGCTCCTCTAGACCGCCTTGAGCTTTTTCCCACGCTCGAAAGTGTTGTATGTGGAATGGGATGATTAGAAATGTTGGAATTCGGGTATTTATAGGCCGATCCGGGTTACTGGCGAACCAATATAGGAGTTACCCGTAACCTTCTATTTCCTCGTATTTTGCACTAGATCTGCCGGTTACGGCGTAACCTAATGAGTGGTCACGCCGTAGTCTTCAATAAACTCGGTTACGCCTTAATAGATGCGAGTTATGGCGTAAGTATCGCCGCGTGGAACCTCATTTGACCTAATATAGTTACGTCAGAACCTTTGGGAAGAGTTACGCCGAACCTTCCGATAAGTTGGTATTCGAGTCACGCAATGCTACGGCAGAATGTGAGAGACGAGTTACGCCAGAACTTCTTCAAAGTAGCATACTATGATAAATCTTTAAATATTTCTCCGCCCGTGTCTCTTTAGCTCCAATGCTCGTAATTTACCCGAAAGTGGAAAACAATGGAAAACAAGCGTAAATCCATATAAATGATATAATTTACAAGCATTATCGGGGAAATTGACACTTAATATTCGTGACTATTTGATGTTATCAAATATCCCCACTGAACTCTACTTGTCCTCAAGTAGACCTTATTAGAAAGATTTCTAAAAATATATCTCCCATAACCCGGAAAATATAAGTTTACAAATCGCTTATGCTAGAATAAAACAAAGCCGAACACCTCACGAAAGGGGAACAGAACACTCAAATCTCTCAACTATTCTAAGTGTCAATTTCGGGTGATCACCAATCGCACAACATAGCATGTATTCTATCATAAGCTTGGCGGTTACACTAATCTCCACCACTAGAGTTAAGGGCTAAACAATTCTCGAAGGCAATATGGGTAGACAAGACAAAGGTTAGGGGGTGACTCGTCATTACTAACATGTCACAGCGAAGTGGACAAAATCAATGATACATGACCAAATCCATGGCCAAGACACCAAAGATTGCTCGATACATCACCTAGACACGCTTCATGACTAAAGGGTAGGATAAGACATGGGATATATAAATGGTGTAAAATAAAAAACAAACAGGTAGTCTAAATTTATAACCAAGTCATCACCACTTACCGTCCGCCCAAAGTTCAAGCTTTGAAGTCAAGAAACCGAATCATGAAATATAAGGTAGATGTGTCATTAGAGGACGTCGTGATGGGCACACTACCTTTTCTCCAATTGTTGACATAATTACCAACTCTAATCTTCAAAATGTGACCGAGGTGGCCTCCTCGATACTAAATCAATAAAGCTCATACTACAGTGCTTATAACATCGCACTTTACAATATCATAACAACTATTTTTTTTCTTTTCGAATCACTATTTTTTCCCCCCCAACATAACAATAATAACATAACATAATATCCCCCCACTTGAGATGAACAATGAGAATTCGGGGGGTCTTCAATGATCTTCAGGAATGTTGTCGATGAAAGCGTGATTTCCGAACCTTTCCACTTGAACCTTGAACTTAGGCAAATGATGACTTCCCAATCACAAATAAAGACTACGGTAGGCTAAGGTGTATAGGTGTATCAAATAATATATCGGGTTACCAAAATGAAAGGAATGACTCGTGTGTGTATCTAGGGGTATCTTGCACTAAAGGTGAGTGCAACAAAAGGGTTTCACATGGGGTCGAAAAGTCGAGGTGACTAATCGATAGACACACAATGGTAGGTCGTTTGGGTGATAATCCTATAATTTTGCCTTCTAAAACCGAAAAGTCCAAATACATCGAGCTAACTCAATCATACCTCGCCTATGGTCTCGAAATGATGCAAAGGCCAAGTTCTAAAGTTTACAAGCTACCCAAGACACTCATAATTTGGTAGATTTGGGGTAAAATATAGGAAACGGATAAGGCTAATCTCACCATATAATATCAAGGGTTGTATGTTCTCGCTAAGGTCTAATCTAGTTAGGTTAAGAAAACTTGTCAAAATTTTAAAATGGCGAATTTTTAAAATAAACTAGAAAAACGAGGGCAAAATAATGTTCAAGAGATAATTCTACTCATGTCCCCCCACTTGAATTGTTCAAAGTCCCTTTCGTACTAAGCATTTAAATAAATGTGAAGAGAAAAGTAGAATTAGAGCGAGAACTTCCCTGAAATTTGCTTCATAATGAAGGAAGGCCTACGAAAGAGACGTGCCTTCGTATGAGCATCATGAACAAACTTCAATCTCTGAAATCACACTACAGACAAGCATAATTCTAAAAAGACAAAATGAAAAATGAAAAATGAAAAACAAACCTGACTCACTTTCGTAGGAATCACGGTTGCATTTAGTGAATGCAACAAGCCTTTTAAACCACTTGGTGTCCCAAGTGGACGAATGAAGTCTCGTGAGGGTTTACAGGGAACACACCCACAAAGTTCATTTAAAATACTAATACAAGGTTATTGTGTTTTAAAATGAAAGAATTAAAGCAGGAAGGTTACGCCATAACTCTTTTGAGGGAGTTACGTCGTAACTTGCAAAACCCGACATAAGTCGCAAAGCGAGTGGTTACGGTGTAACCACCGAGATGGTACTACCGTAATTGGTAATGCGTCAAGAATTTTGCTTTGCTAAAAGGTTGGTTACGGCGAATCGATACATGAGTTACGCCAGAATCTCTCGCCGATCAAGAACCGCAGCAGAATTACTTCCTCGTTTTCGCAAAATGGTTAGAAAACACAAAACCCTACGTAAATGGAAATAAAAAGAAGAAAGGGATAATTCGGTTGTCTCCCGAAGAGCACTTTTCTTTATTTACGAGTCTTTAAGTTAGACTCGAGTCGCGGGCTTCTATGGGGCCTTCTTCCCGACCTCTTCAATATCTTTCATCAAATGCCTCATCCAGCGACATTCGTAGCTCTCGAGGTATTCATTAGTTTTGATTTTCCGGATTTTATAAAAATTTTCCTCCGGTCCCAAGTGGTAGCGAGTGAATTCGTATTTTTCGACAATAATATGTGGTGGTCTCTTGTAGGAATCCCAAGGAGTTTACACCTCCTTTGCTCAAAAGCTTCGTCGTCGGATCAAGAACTCCTCATTACCTTGCAACTCGAGGTAATCTAGGATCCCTTCAATGTCATCATCATCGTGTCGTACATTTGAACCATTCTTCATCGAGCGTATTCTCCACTAGACGCCAGATTCTTCTTTTTCATCTCTAACCAACTCCTTGTCATTCTCAATTGTTATTTCACTCGTGTTGTTGAGACTTTCATTGTTTGAATTTTCTCGATCCATGTACTCCTTCCAAATCTTCTCTTTGGTTAACGTGTCCACATGGCCATACTTAATCTTTACCCAACTATCGAATCCTAGGTTGTCGAGCCAAGGAAAACTCGTCCTCTCCTCATCATTACTTGAGGACCAAAAGAATTCGTCTTTTCCTATTCTCCCAGAGCTGCATCCCCCGTTACACATATCGTCATACGGGTTTCATGACGCCCAGACAATTTCCCCAGGAGATTTTACTCTTTCGCACCAATGACTGCGTATTTCCTTGTTTTCAGTTTCACTTAAATGCTCATCCATGCAGTAGATGTCTTATAGTCACTTCCTTTTTCTGAATGTGCTCCTCGTAATCAATATTTAGCTTCTTAAGAAGATTCGGGTTAATCTTGGCATCCCCGAATTGTATTGCGTACTACTCACCAAATGCCAAGTCACCGAACTTTATACAATGTCTTTCTCGCTCATGAGGGCATGTCCATTCTTCCTTTCTTTCACTATCCCCGCCATTGCAATACTCGCAGAAGGGTTGCATGTAGGCCATGCTCGTGTGGACTCCTCGTCAGTTATGATGACTGGAGTGCACCAGTGAGTGATAAGCGACTCTTCTTCATCTTCTAGGGAGAGTTTATCGAGTTTTTCATCATCAGTATAAGCAGGCCACATAAATTTGTTATGGTTGACCCTATCCTTATTGCTTCCTCCATCGCAAACCTCATTTCTCAGTCACACGAGGCCCAAAGATCATACCAATCTCCTTAGCAACCGGTATCATTTTGCACCGGTGATATTTCTTCTTAGATCCGGGCGAGGGCACAAGTCAATGTCGAGGACCATTCACCGATTCGTCCACATCGAGAAATTTTTCACCACGTGATCCCGCCACGCCAGAATCGAGATTATTGGTTACGGCGTAATTCGTTAGAGTCGTTTTCCTCAGTATTCTTCATAACCCCATTATTGCTGTCAAAAACATAGTTACGCCGTAACTCATAAGGCAGGTTATGGCGTAACTCAGATCTGTCGACGAGATCAACCCCTGAATCCGTATCATTGGTCTGAACCTTCGAGTTATCATCAACAAAAATCACTTTACATTCCATAGCTGGTTTAGATCCTTCAGGTTTATTGTTATTCATCTTTACTTTTTCACTGAGCTTTTCCACCATGGATTCTAGGTTTTTCATGGTTGTGTCGTGCTTGGAAAGGTTCCCGCCGTTGTTTTCTCGGAATTCTTTAACCACTCATCTTGCTCCTTTTGTCTTTGGGTGAACTCTCTAGGAACTTGTTGATTATTTCTTCAAGACTGGGCTTTCTTTCTCCATAAGGCCCACGGTTGTAATTTCCACGATATCTGTTATTATTTCGATTATCTCCGTAAAACGGTCGATTTTCTCCATACTTGGCTTCTTCAATATTTTCTTCGTCGATATGAGGACAATTTTTCGTTAGATGTCCTCCTCCACAGCTTTCACAACCTACTTGGATGGCATGAACGGTTTCTCTGACCTTCAACATATCTCGACTAAGATTTTCAATTTTATCGGCGATTCCGCAATTCCGCCAAAACTTCCGCTTTGGTTTCTTTTACTCTCCGTCGTGCCATTTTTGAGAGTGATCCGCCATTTTTGAATGGCTTCAATTGCAAGAGTAGGAGTCATGTTGGGATATGTCCTCGATAGTCCAACATTTTCCTTGTAGTTACGTTAATTCATTTGTTGAAAATGTTGACCTTCTCCGGTTGTTCGGATCATGTGTAGGACACTTAGAAGGAGATCGTTGTATCTATCCCATGCTTGATACAACGTCATTGCCTTCTTGTTTGAAATTATGGATCTCCAAAAGTGGTTAGAAATCTTTGACGGCGGACAATATCTTTGAATAAAGTGTTTCTTAAGTAGAGCTCATATTAATTGCCCGGGCAATCTTTCAATCCATCTTCCGGCAGCCCAAGAAGAGTCATCGAGAATACTCTTAGCATAACAACATCATGAGACACGCCCGAATGTTGAAAAGGCTTGTGATGTATAAGACATTTTCAACGTGCTCATATGCATCTTCGCCCTGCTTTCACGAAAAAGGGTTAGCACGAAGCTCCCTCATAAATTGGTCTTTGATTTGAAACGGACATCCGCTCCAATTGCCGGGTCTTACGAGACCCTACCCTTGTTCCGCTCTTGTCAACGCCAAGTATTCCTCAAGAGTGAGGTCCTCGATGTTAACAACTTCCATAGCACCAAAACTTGAAATATGATCGTGAGAAAAGTTTAAAACGAAATGAAAGACTTAATATTAATCCTAAAATAACTCCCAAAGAATGCGCCAAAAACTTGATGCGTGACCGTGTCTTAAGATTTATAATGTCTCGTTATACCTATGGTTCACCCTAGTGCACTAACGGGCGTGTACCCGGTCGTGTGTAGTGTAGTAATCGGTAGCCGAGGTCGTCCCAAGAGCTATGTGTGATGGATTATTACTAAGTCTAGGTGTCACAGATTAATAATGGTTTCGATAAGGATTTAATTAATTAAACTACTAAAACAGAATAAAGTAAATAAAAGCAGATAAAGGATAAAGGAAAATCAATAGAGAATAGTGGTGCTAACCTAGTTAATCCTCCTAGCTAGTTATGTCTAGGTCTACTTACTTCCAATTACTTTAGGTAGGGTCAAAGTCGAGAGGACAACAGTTGGTCAATTCGCCTAACCTATCGAAGAAAGATGCCACCACAGAGAAGTCGTGTCCCTCATAAGTCATGTTGTTCTTGGTCCCCTAAGCCAAGTCATTAAGCACCGCTACATGCTAGATTTATAATAGTGAATTCCCCGCCGTTAGGAACTTAGACACACACCCCTAATTCTTAAGTTCATCCAAACGATATGTGATCGCTTGGTCAAATCGCACAAGTAGAAAGGGTCGTCGCTGGTCATATCTTACCCTTCCCATCTCACCGCTCACCTAGGGTCACTTGGTCATATCTCCTAGGCAATTGGCCTCACCGCCATTCAAAACTACCGAACCAAGGGTGGCTACCAATAAACTATGCATGCATACACTTAGAAATAATTGTACGGAAGTAAAGTAAATGCAAACAAAACAATTAAGGAATCATAACTAGGCCAGCACCAAAAGGTGCTTAGCCGCTCATATTAATCATGCAAACCAATTCAATATTCAAGAGTACGAAATACATGAATTGAAAGTAAAGAAATATAAAACGCTAATGCTTATCGTAGGGGAGTGATTTCTCCTCGAGACAGCCCAGTATGCTCCTCTAGACCGCTTTGAGCTTTTTCCCACGCTCGAAAGTGTTGTATGTGGAATGGATGATTAGAAATGCCGGAGTTCGTGGGGTATTTATAGGCCGATCCGGGTTATGGCGTAACCTTATAGAGTTACTAACCTTCTATTTCCTCGTATTTTGCATTAGATCGCTGGTTACGACGTAACCTAATGAGTGGTTATGCCGTAGTCTTCAATAAACTTGGTTACGCCGTAATAGATGCGAGAGTTACGGCGTAAGTATCGCCGTGGAACCTCATTTGACCTAATATAGTTACGTCAGAACCTTTGGGAAGAGTTACCGAACCTTATGATAAGTTGGTATTCGAGTCACGCAATAGTTACGGGCGAATGTAAGAGACGAGTTACGCCAGTAACTTCTTCAAAGTAGCATACCGTGATAAATCTTTAGATATTTCTCCGCCCGCTTATCTTTAGCTCCAACGTCAGAATTTACCCGAAAGTGAAAAACAATGGAAAACAAGCATAAATCCATATAAATGATATAAATTACAAGCATTATCGGGAAAATTGACACTTAATATTCAGGATTATTTGATGTTATCAGATACCCTGGGCGAGACATAAAAATATGCCCCTACTGAATAACGTAACCAAAGTAACAAGGTTGTGCGTATAGTATATACAAAACTCGCATATCAAGTTAATAAAATTTGGATAACTTTCATGTTATATATTATGATGTTAAATATTATCATTAAAACAATCACTACGATGATTATTATTTTTTGAAATACGGCAATTACATATCTTATATGTTTTTTTTTAAATGTAATTGTGGCTACCTGGTTCCTAGCTCATAAAAGCAGAATGGAATTCCATCGAATCGGTTGGGTCAAATTTGTAAAACAATGACACTTTTCCTTTACGCACGCGGATGAAACTCCATCGCCCTGCATAAAACTCGAACTTAAGACTTTGTTTCAGAGCAGAAACTTCCATACCACGACCAGCCCGTTGGTTACATATCTTACATGTTACAATGTTACAAAGATGGACACAAATTAGTCGGATGTCAAAATTATTTTGCAGTTAAAATTTACGAAAGAATCATAAAAATGGCTGATAAAATATCATAAAAACCTAAAAAAGATATAAAACATGAAGCTAATTACCTAAATAATCCTTATAGCAAGTGATTTTACGAAAATAAACTTTTTTCAGAGACTTTACAAAAATGATCAGAATGCCTATGTACTCGCCTAGAGTGCATCCTCGCCTATGTCCTCATAACTGTAGTGCATCCTCGCCTATGTACTTGCCTAGCACTCGCCAGACACTTGTCGCTCGCCTATGTACTCGCCTAAACCGTGGTTTTCTTTGTGAATCCTCGCCCTCGCCTAGCCCTCACCCACCACTCGACTTGCTCAAGACTCGCCCCACGACTCGCCCAACACGCCTTTTATACACGTGTATGGTTATAAACTATTCTACTAATCAATCTAACGTATAATATTTAAAAGTTCATTTTCGAAAATTTTAGGTGCGAGGTTCATATTCGTAAAGAAATAGTATAGACGGTTCATTTAAGAAAATTCCTCTAAAACAAGTATATAGTCAAACCAAATTATATAACCTTTTTTTTTTTTTTTTTAAATTCAGTTACGTACCATTTTGTTGTCATCTAAACATAGTTAATTTGGTAAGAAAATATGTTGTGGGCTCATTTTATTGGGCCTATCAAGAGTTCAAGTCTACAACTTAATAGGGTCAATATTACCCTAAGTCAAAAGTTTATAAACAGTTGATTTTAACATAACCTTTTCGGCTTTTCGCATGGCAATAACAAACGAGTGCAATGCAGCCGGCTAATTCTGAGTCTTATATCTACCTAACCAGAGGATCTCAAAAAATTGCTGCTATTTTACCTAAATGAGTTTTTCGAAATCAAAGACTGAAAAGTTGGAAGCATGCTTCATCCCCTACATATGATTCCAGAACCACTTTATTTCATGCATCTATTTATTAGTGCTCCCATGTAATTTCCTCATCCATGTATGTAACTGCTTCACCGGTATAGAACTTCTGTACATTTCCGAATAGAAAAAGATTAAAAAAAAATGGTTTTCGACGTAAGAGTGCTTTTGCAAATAAAAATGCATTTCGCGAAACATGGCAAGTAATAGGGATCCAGCTTGATACAAACTAAACACCGACAGATAAAGATGTGGCAGATCCCACTTTTCATCTATCGTAAACTACAATATACATCTAGGACTTGACATCTCACGCTTAACTGGCCTATGACATATCTTGGAAGTACTTACATAGAAAAATGGTCTACCTCTCGGTTGATATCAAACATTCTAATCTCGACTAGAAAGCTCATCTTTATTTCACTTGCAAGCTACACTCGCAACAAACATACTCGAAAACTTATATAAAACAACACTAGTCTACTTGATGTCACTACCGGGCGGGATCATGTCATATACTATACACAAAAACTACAGCAACTAGAAACCCTTTTCCACTTACTGTAGCACAGCTCTAGACTACATGCTATCAGGCTATCGAGCATCCAACCTTAAATCTCAACAAAGTGGTTTCATCGATCCATTTTAGCAAAACGACCTCTGATCCTTGTCCTGCTTTCCGCTCTTACCTTGCGTGACTCGTACCTTATATGCTTATCATACCTATTGTAACACCAACACCAACAAAAGAGCTACGGTTAAACAACATTTTTATGCGCCTACATAAGATATGTGATTTCTAGGTGTGGTCGAAACAGTTTTTAGCCTTTAATGAAACACATTTTATATATTTGTTATGACTTTTATAAATTTGTGGTGTCCTAGAATAGTAACTACGATTACAAATACTATACCAATATAATTCACACTTTATACAAAATGACCAACACCGTGCACAACCATCTTTTGTTGTCTTGGATGTACAAAAATAAGTAGAATGACTATAGCATGACAGATGACATATACATTAGTATTCTATGCCCAAAACCATAAATAAAATTACCTTCTAGTTTTCTTCTTCTCTTTGTATCTTGAAAGTGCAGTCTCCCGTTCTTGGGTATTAATTTCACGTACAATGGAAAGGCTTGCACGTTTTCACCAACTGTGTGATGTGATTGACCTTCATGATTAGCATTAGCGTGGCTTGAACTATGGATATTATCGAATTTTTCATCTGGAACTATGCAGTTTCCTTCAGTGTTATGTCCTACTATTTGGTCCAAATGAAATTCATGACCCTCAGTATCACAACTATCGGGGCACCATTGGAAGGTATTCTCCTGTAAATTCAAAATAAGAGTCACCATAGAGCCAAAGGGAAATGAGGTAATGGGCTCAAAGTAACAACAATGTAATGCCCCAAAACATGTAAACTACATTCGATTGGATAATTGAACAGTTTTTAGTCCTTGTACTAATAATATCTCCAAAAAAATATATATATATATCAAATGTGAGACTATACCTCATATGGAGAATAAACATTCTGCTCCAACTTGTGTTCAAATCCGAAACTTTTACCTTGGAGTCTGTTTTGAGTGGTTACCACCGGCAGAAATTCTTTCATTGGTTTGACAACATCTTGACCATCATCCACCTGTGGTTCAGACTTTGCCAATTCACGGAGCTGGCGAAGAAGTTCATCTTTATATGTTCCAAAAGCAGCATTTCGGTTCTGAAACAGCCTAAGCAAAGTTAACAAGCGGCAAAGTACAACAAATGTGATTTTAGTATCTAATGTCGACATCTTAAACATAATAGACATTATCTGAAATTTAACTATTTTCTAGCTTTATTATAGATCATCATACATCTCAAAAAACTTCTTTCTCTATTGTTTGCTATAACGTATTTGGCGTGATGTACTTCCATCGTTAGAAATTACAATATACTGTACTGGAAATTCTCGTCAAACACTTTCGTTCACTCACTAGTCATACCACCAAAAGGAAAAGTGGAAGACCTTCCCAGTTGACATATAATAAAATGATCAAAATGAGTTTTACATTGCATTTAGAAATGAAAAAATTACAATTAGATTATTAAATTCTACAGAAGCAGGTTGCAGGATATAATGTTCGGAAATGCTTCGGTTGTTTGAAGTTGTGGTAATCAAATAATCGGTTGTTTGACAGTGTTATACAATTCCTCGATATTTAAGGATTTTAAATGTAAAATGGCCCTTAAATAATCAAATCAATTTATTGCCACTATTCCTCAAACGATTATTATATCACTTATAGAAACCAGTACACAACGTAAAACAACCCCTTGATTTAGATAACTAGATTACCAGTTTTAAGTGTTTGAATTGTTTTTGAGAACTTAACACCGACATGTAACATGAGTACATGACCACTATATAATCACAATCAATTTTGTTGCCACTATGCATGTACAAATAGTTTCATATAAGAAAATAGATAACCAGAATCATTTTCACTATCCTGTCCATACTCCATACACAAACAATATAACTACTTATCTTTTCAACTTATGGGGCTCTCGTATTAGCCTTATGGGCTTATTAGCTTATTTAGAAAAGTTAAGCTCATTCAAGTGTTTTGATAAGCCTATAAGCTTAAGCATATGGGCTTATATAAGGATTTTCGATAAGATATTTTTAGCTTATTTTCTGCCTATATAACAAAGGACCATCCTACCAACATAAGCTATCCTAAGCTAATCCAAACATTCGGCAGAACCCAAAGAGTTTCCTAATCTATACATCATAAAGTAGCTACTTACAAAAATTAACCTTCGGCACACAAAACAAGGTTAGACAAACACCCCAAAAACACACCAACCAAGTAATCACTTCCAAAATGCAACCAGAAACACAAGTCATATATACTGTCCATGAACAAACAATATAACCTGCTTCTCTTTTCAACTTATGGGCTTATTTAGAAAATTAAAACTAATTGAAGTGTTTTGATTAGGGGTGAAAACGAGCTGAGCCGAGCTCGAGCTCGTTTAGGCTCGAGCTCGGCTCGTTTATATAAAAGCTCGAGCTCGAGCTCGTTTCGAGCTCACATTTGAGCTCGAGCTCGGCTCGTGAAATTTTCACAAGCTCGAGCTCGGCTCGTTAACACAAAGCTCGACTCTTAACACAAGGCTCGAGCTCGTTAACACGGTTATACGATAGAAAATATATATACGATATATTTCTAGGGCTCGTTTAGGCTCATGAGCCTAAACGAGCTTTTGTATAGAGCTCGGCTCGAGCTCGATTATTAAATGAGCCCAAACTTAGCTCGAGCTCGGGCTCTAGCTCGTTTAGGCTTGGCTCGTTCGAGCTTTTTACCGATCCGATCCCGAGCTTTTCACGAGCGGCTCGGCTCGTTTCCACCCCTAGTTTTGATAAGCCTATAAGCTAAAGCATGTGGGCTTATTTAGGGAATTTTGCATATTTTCTAGCTATCTAACAAAGGACCATTCCACCAACATACACTATCCTAAATGACTTATTATCATAACCTAACGAGCTTACTTATTTATACATCATAAAGTATCTACTTACAAAAACACGCTTCTACAAACAAGGTTAGACAAACACCCCTAAAACACACCAACCAAATAATCACTTCCAAAACACAACCCGATACACCTATCACAACAAAAACCCAAACAACTCGCCAAAAACAAGTCATATATACCTTAGGCAAAGGCGGAACACCCATAGCTTGATACCCATGATCCTCACCACTCGAAACAATCAAATCATCCAAACTCACAAACCCCGGAGTCTCCCACACCAAATAATCATCAAACCCTCCACCCGTCTCACCACCCGACCCACCCCGACCCGACCCGTACCCATTTTTACCCAAATCCTCAAACCCCCATATCCCCAACAAATCATTAACACTAGGACAGCCACTAAACCCTTCAAGCGGCCTCCTATCATGGCCATTTTCCAACGACTTTTGGTGACACTCCCAGTCACAATTCGGACAGTTTACAACAGAGTCAGTAAAACAAAAAATCGAAGCTGGCGACGAGTTACAACCGTCACAAAGAAGTGATCTTGTGTGTTTGATGAAAAGGGGTTTGTGGAATGCACTTCTCGGTCACATGATAAACAAAGCTTGGCTGTGTCAGCTCTGCAGTATAATATAGCTACTGACTCATTGCAGAAGTCACAGTTTCGGTTTTCTTTAGGCATTTTTATAAAATAAAGATTTGGTTTTTTTATATGATTTAGGGGGAGTTATGGAAATCTGAGATATGGGTTTTTGTGGGTTTTTGGTGCAGTTTAATGGGTATTTGATGGATTTTGATATGGTGGTTGGTTTTGTGTTTCTTGATTTTGAGGGTTTTACTTAAATTTGAGGTGATTTAAGTGGATTTTAATGGGTTTTTGATGGATTTTGTGTTTCTTGATTTTGGAAATTTTGGTTAAAAATTGAAGTTTTTCTATGAATATTTGAAGAAAATATGTTAAATTTGATGTTTTATGTATGAAGAAATGATAAATGGAGTGGTTGGTATGAAATGTGCTTCATGGTTTTTGGGATTTTTTTTACAAAATTGGATAGTGGAAATATTTTGGTACTAAATTTGATGTTTATGAATGAGAAAATATGCTTGTTCTCCAAGAAAATGTGTGTTCTCATGATGATTTCATCATGAGAGAAATAAATATTTGGTGAAGAAATTGAAAAATGAATTTTGAAGAAAATTAGGAGAGATTCAAGATATTAGGTGATGGTAGGGTATAGAAGGACGTGGAGATATCTTGGTCTTACAAAGACTTGTATTACGATATTTTAATATTTTATTAGTTCTTTCCCTTTCCGACTTCATGAAAACGACACATGTATATGAATACAGATTGGGATACATAGACAGACATTGACTGTGTTTGGTAGTGAGTTCCCAATAGTGTTGTATTCTGTGATAACTTCTATTCTATACTCTGTATATAGTAGTTATAACCAGTGTTTTGAAGTTCGGATGACTGTTGCAGCGTGAACCGGTCGGGATGGCTGAAAGACGATTTTAAGTGAAAATTTTGGTTGAACTGTTGGTTGAACTGTGACCTGATAACTCGATCAGATCAATTAAAAAATCGGTTTTTAAAACATTAGTTGTAACCTTTCATCTTAGTGAGAGGTGAGGAGGGTCATCACTTCCTTCCTCATTTCTCATGGCTCACGCGTCACATTCAACCCAACTAGTGGGTTTAGTCGTGAAAAATGCATGAGAGATGAGGAAGGTGACCTCTATTATGAGCAACATAAGTGAAAACTATTACTCTAGTAGTTACTTCTTTATATGTGCTTTAACTAAGTTAAAATCTTGTGGAGTAGTTTAGAGTTTTGGTGAAAACTTATGACATGAGTACATTACTCGGATTAGAAAGAAAGTATCTGGTTTGTGATGAGTTTTGTTGGTTCGAAGTGGAGATAGTTGACATGACTAGAGCCCCTTTTGAGTCTCTAGGTCCGGTTAACATGATACATACACGATTAAGTACGTTTAACTTTTAAGAATAAAAAGTTGAAAAATGATAACAACAGAATATTTTAATTTGTTAATTAAACGATGATCTTATTAAAAGATTCCTATTTTGGGATGATTATATTAACCCCCATGATGTCAAATCATAGTGAATATTCCCTTGTCTCCCCACTTTTTCAAGACAACACGCTTTTGCCCGTTCAGATTTCGGCAGCTTTAAGCTTTGACTTATTAAACTTTATATTTATCGTTCAGATTTTCGCGCTTATAGTTTTTATATAAATAAAATTATAAAAAAAAAAAAAAAAAAATAATGGGGGTGGGGTGTCAATCTAAAAACAGGTCAATATAACCCAACCCCTATTTTTTTGTGTTACTTTTTCTTTAACGCTTTTATTTCGCGAAGAGATCCTCAAGTTACGATAACTGATTGATCGTTTACAATTATCAAGATTAGATCAAATCCAACTACCAAATCATCTCATATTCTTTGCTTCAGTCATTGGATTTGATCCAGCCACGATATTTGTCTAACTCGATCAATCGTTATCTTCAACTCGAGAGGATATTTTCCTATTTCGTTACTATGAACTCGACTTCAAATTGATTTGTTGGTTTTACTCCAACACCTCACGCCAAGCCGAGCGTGGGGTGCGATTTCGTGATTTCGCCAAACGTTCGCTCGAACTCACGCGAGCCCACGCGACCGCGACCGAACGCAGCCCAAACTCGCTTACGCGCGACCATGGACACGAATAGATTTAGACTTTGTGGCTAAGTCTTAACAGAATATGTTATGTGGTTTAATTATATGCAAATCGTGTTATAGAAATAACATATACGCATATGAGTTTGGCTCAATAAAGATCGAAAACTAAAGATCAAATAAACCATCCTCAACCACTCATTTTTTCATCAAAACAATAAAATAAACTTTCACCTTCATTTTTAAAACTAAATATCTCACAAACCATCGATCGTTGTATTAAACTAATCATACCATCACGATAAGCACAAAATTACCTTTAATTGATATCCACATCATATACTTTCGACGTAAATTTTTTCGACTTTTTGTGGGTTTAGGGTTTACTGCAGTGTTTAGTTGTTTAGGGTTTAGGGTTTGACTTTTGGGTTAAACTTTTGGGGTTAAGTGTTTAGGTTTCTACGGTTTAGAGGATAGGGTTTAGGTTTTTGGTTTAGCGGTTGGGGTTTTAGGGTTTAGGGTTTTGGGTTTAGGCTTTTTAGGTTTAGGGTTATGGGTTAGGGTTTTTAAGGTTTATGGGTTAGGGTTTTTAGGTTTAGGGTTGTGGTTTTTAGGGTTTACGGGTTGTGTTAACAAAAAGAGTATTTTAAAATTTTCATTTATAGTGTAATTTATCAAACCCGCAAAAACGATAAAAAATAAGTTCGTCGAAAGATACAACATCGGATCTCTATAGAAAGATAATTTTATTCTTGTCATGATGGATAATTAGTTTTATCTAATTATTAACGGTCATGTAGATATTTAATTTTAAATATAAGGTGAAAGTGAATTTAATCAATTGATAAAAATGAATTACCGAGAACGATCCATTCGATCTTTAATTTTATGCGATCTTTATCGATTTCACCCCATATGCATATTAGTTTATTTTTCCGAAGATATTCGTCTTGTTGACCAAGACATGTATTGCCTATAAAATAAAAATCTCTCATTCGGCTTTGAGTATCTAAAACTCACCATTACCTACCGAATTACGTTAGCCTTTCTCAATCAAGAACGCATGCTTTTCGTGAATTTTCGAGCAAGTTTGTCGTCCGCTCGTACAACAAACTTTGACGTTATGCCGGGAAACAGACTGCTGAATCTGCTTTTAAGGGAATCGTGTTTAACACGAGCCTCACCAACCTTTATCGCTTTCATTTATTTAATATTTTTGAGTTTGTCTTCCGCTTCTACACCTTTCATGTCTCAGATTTAATTTTCTGTTAGTTACTTCATGTTATTTATTATTTGTAATCTGATTATATTAATAAAAGTGTACACCTTTTCCCACAGTCTTAAAACATATTCGGTTTAACCGGATTTAAAACACTTTGTTAAAATCGGATTAATTATTAACAGATTTTTATAAATTGTTTTCTGTCGAAACCTAGTTGAGTTTCTTTGGAAATCAATTTCAATTAAACAGATTTAAATTACAGATCTATAACGTTTTTTTTAAGCAGTTGTTTTATCAGTTTATAACGAAACCAAGATTGAGTTTCTATTAACCGATTACTCGATCCATCGAAACCAAGATAGAGTTTTGTTGAATCGATCCGGTACAAGTAGATACCATTTACAACAGCTTTGTTTAACTGTTTGTGTTTGAATTTTCGTGATGACAAACACCACTACCCTCCCGTGACTACTCCGGTGAACGAATCGGTGCGCCAGCTTACTAACACGGTTGCTAATCATGCCGAGAAACCGAAAAATTCAATGGGCGGAATTTTAAGAGGTGGAAACAGTAAGATGTTCTTCTATCTCACTACTTTGAACCTTGCGCTGTTCTTAAAAGAGAACCCACCTATCGTGGAACCTCCCGCAAGGTCAATCCTCTAATCAACAGTCGCTCAAGCCTTGGAAGCATGGAAACATTCGGACTTTTATGTCACAAGTATGTTCGAATGGTTTGGTGGATTCTTTAGAGTCATTGGAACGCAAGTACAAACCGAGGATGCCGGTACAAAGAAGTTCGTGGTAGCTCGCCTTTTGGATTACAAGATGGTTGATTCAAAGAATGTGATAAGCTAGGTTCAAGATCCGCAGTTTTGCTACACGACATTCATGTCGAGGAATGACCTTGAGTGAAACTTTTCAAGTTCGCTATTATTGAAAAGTTACCTCAAGTGGGTAGAATTCAAGAACCACCAAGCATAAGCGAAAGGAGATGAGTGTCAAGACTTGGTTGTTCGCCTCGTATTGAAGGGACAACAAGCGGGCTCGAAAAACACTTATACCGATTCGCCAAGGAAAATATGGTTGAGCATGCTTCGTCATCTTCAAAGTCCAATGTCAAAGGTAAAGGCAAAAGAAAAGGAAAGAATGACAAGAAGATCAAAGGGAAGTCCGAGTACCTTGCTCCTAAAGTCGCAATTGTGAAACAAAGTTCCGGGTGTGTTTCAATTGTGACCAGCAGGTCACCGTGTCGCTAATCGTAAGATGCCGAAGCGGGTGACTCCAAGCCGAGCTAATATGGTGAATGAAGATGTGGACATGATTGATATGGTGTCCGACGTCATTGCCATGATCTCTCGGGTTAACCCGGTAGGTTCCAACAACAGGAATGGTGGGTCGATACTAGAGCTACCCGTCATGCGTGGCCGATAAAAGTATGTTTCACTTTTTCGTAGCGGTTGATAGTGGAGAGAAGTCGTACATGGGCAACTATGCAACCGCCGATATCAAGGCAAGGAGATGTAATCTTGAAGATGACATCCTAGAAAGAGCTCAAGTTGACTAATGTCTTGTATGTTCCAAATATTCGCAAGAATCTTGTGTCCGTCGGGTCGTTGAACAAGTTTGGTTTTCGCCTTGTTTTTAGTCCGATAAGTTTGTTCTGCCTAAGAATCAAATGTATGTTGGTAGGGATATGCCCTGAATGGTATGTTTAAGCTCAATGTAATGGTTGTTAAGAATGATATCAATAAAATGAATTCTTTTGCTTACTTGATTGAGTCTTCTAATGTGTGGCATGGCCGTCTTTGACATGTAAATTTTAATTCAATGTGTCGTTTGATTAAATTTAATTGCATACCTAATTTTCATATTGATTCAAAATACAAATGTGAAACTTGTGTTGAAGCCAAACTTACAAGATCATCTTTCAAATCGGTTGAACGAAAAACCGAACCACTTGATATGATACACACTGACATATGTGATTTGAAATCACTACCCATAAAAGGTGGAAATAAGTACTTCATCACGTTTATTGATGATTGTACAAAGTATTGCTATGTTTACTTACTGAAAAGTAAAAATGAAGCTATAGACAAGTTTGTTCTATACAAAAACGAAGTTGAGAATCAACTTAGTAAGAAAATCAAGGTGGTAATGGGCTGATGAGGAGTGAATATGTGTCTCCATTCACGATCTATGTGCAAAACATGGAATCGTACACGAGTTCACCGCTCCCTATTCACCTCAAAGCAGAACGGTATTGCCGAAAGTAAGAACCGCACCTTGAAAGAAATGGTTAATGCCATGTTGATAAGTTCTTGTCTAAGCCAGACATGTGGGGAAGCCATTCTAACGGCTACTTATCTTTTAAATAAGATACCTCGTAAGGAAAAAGAAGAGACCCTTATGAATTATGGATGGAAGAAAACCATCATATCAAGATTACAAGTGTGGGGTGTCTAGCAAAGGTAGCTATATCGACTCCCAAGGCCCAAAAGATTGGACCTAAATATGTGGATTCTATATTCATCGGATATGCTAAGAATAGCAGTGATTATCGTTTCATTGAACATGATTCGAAAAATCCGGATATACAAAAGGGTACAGTAATGGAATCAAGGAATGCTTCATTCTTTGAAAATACATTTCCTTGTTTAACAAAGGAACTGGAAGTTCATCTAGAATAGAGGTTGAACCTAGAAGAAGCAAAAGGGTAAGAACCGAGAAATCATTTATTTTGTTTCTTTTATGGTTGAAAACGAACCTACTTCATACCGAGAGGCTAAGCATTCCTCGTAAGGGCCTTAATGGAAAGAAGCCATTAAAAGTGAAATAGATTCTATTTTACAAAATCATACTTGGGAGCTCGTCGATTTACCTCCTGGTTGTAAACCACTAGGCTATAAATGGATCTTCAGGAAGAAGATGAAAGCCGATGGCACCATTGACAAGTACAAAGCAATATTAGTGATGTGCTATTTCATCATGCTTTTAATATTTATAAAACTTATATAAACTTAGGATAAACACATTCTAACGGGCAGAGAACCCGACCAGATGAAGTAAAGCCTTAGGTAAATCCGAGTGTCGTCTCAAGAGAAGTGTGACCTTGAAAGAACTAAGATGATTAGAAATGATATTGATATAATATTGATAATCCATTGATATGATATAATTATTCCAATCACACAGACACAAGAGTTTAGGATAAAGAGATAGAAAAGCAAAGCTTAATAAAGAATACAAATAAGAGTTGATTCTCAATATAAGGGTTCAATATAGTGGGTAATTATCGCCAGACTCCTTTGGTTAATTCGTCATGGCCTATGGTTCTTAGTGTTAGGTCACCATAAGTTAACACAAGGATCAATATATAAGAAATATAGATGAGATGATCGGTTGAACACACACAAACACACACGTATGAATATGGAGAAAGATTATGTGTAAATATGTATTATGAAGTGAACAACCAACCCTCAAGTGAGGGTTTACAAGACTATTTATAGGGGAAGGGAGCTAGGGCAACACATCTAGTCCCTTCCTTCCTTATTGGGCTTTGGCATAGGCTCATGGGCTTTCTACATGAGCCTAGCCTTAATTACTAACATAAAAGCCTAATTAAGCAACCTATTACATATTAATGACTAACACTTGAAATACTAGTTAGGAGTGATTCCAACAATCTCCCCCTAAGTGTTAGTGATGACTCCAGCAATCTTGAATAAGTTGTTGGTGATGATGTAATAGCGGTTGCTTGATGTCTTCTAGCATTCTTCTTTCTTGTGAGAAGAAGTGCCTTGATTCCAACAATCTACCCAAAGTAAGGATCTTGTTTCTTTTGAAGTTTTCAGCTTCGAAGTTTCGTATTCTTTGTTCTTTGTTCTTTGTTCTGGTGTGGATGTGGTGATAGTATGTGATTGTCTACCTTCGGTCAGCTACGTTGCTCAGGTTTCTCCACGTCCTTCTCCAACATGCTCACACGCCCTTTGACTTTGGATTTCAAATATGATGTAGTTCTCTAGTCTTTGAACTTTGTAGATTCTTTGGCTTTGATGAAGAATCATTTTAACTTTGAGTTGCCTTTTGAGAGAACTTCATTTGTGTTGTTGTTGGTATGAGCATGAGGAGAATCAGCACGATCTTTCCTCCCAGGAGCATCCATCAGAAAAAAACATAGAAATGGGTTAGTGAAAAACACCAATCGATCACGGTGGTCTTTTCTTAAAGAACTGACCACTACGATTGTTTTACTTGTGGAAAACTAGAAGGGGGGTTGAATAGTTTTACCAATTAAAACTTCATTTTAAAACATTTGGATCAACTTATGTTAATCTATTTGGTTATTTGTGTTGGACGTTGATAGATAGATATATAAACATGTAATGAAAGATAAAGAGTAAGAAGTACATCACCACGACACAAGTATTTATAGTGGTTCGGCTACAAGGACACCTTCCTTGCCCTACTCCACTCCCCGAGTCACCTACTCGAGAGTTCGTAATCACTACACGACACCAACTCCTTATGGCGGAGAAGCCTTCACAACGTCGCCTACTCTTTTTCTGGTACTAGGCTAACCACAGGGTTCTTTCACACTAAGGTGAACCACACCTACCACAACGTCGCCTACCCTTTATTAGGTACTAGGCTAAGTACCTAGTTCCATTATAATGGACGAACTACTACCCAACACAACACAACACCTAACCTAGAAGGAGACCCACTCCTCATTACAACATCATCAAGGATATCACCATCCTTGGAAACAAACTAATACTATATGTATAACGATGCACCTCATCGATTATACGACCTTGACATTCTTCACTAATGCCACTTGATTAGATTCTTAGGCATTCTTCACCAATGCCTTTGACACAATGCTTGGCACCTTTCACTAATGCCTTCGTCTTGACACCTTTAGCATTCTTCACCAATGCTATTGACACGGACGTTAAGCACCTTTCACTAATGCGTTCGTCTAGACTCTTTCGGCATCCTTCACTAATGCCTTCAACACAACACTTCTACGGAGGAAGAAAGAACTATCAACAAGAGAACCTCAGTTTTCTTGATGATGACGAAGCATGGCAACTCATGGACTTGAGCTTGCTCGACTTCAAGAAGTGGTGATCTCGCCTTTAAGAGGAACCTAGAGAATCACACAAAAACAAAAGACAAACTACATAGAAAGATCCCTTAGGATAAGTGGTTAGAGAGTTACAATACTTGGGGAAAGTATGTATGAGAGTGGTAAGCCAAAAGGAAGAAATGACTCACTATTTATAGAGGAGGAATGCTTACTGTTCCCCGGATCCCACGGATCACTCCCACAAGGGATCCGTCTAGCATAAAGCTAGGGATCCGTGGGACGCTCCTCTTTGCCCATGGGTATTTTGGTTATGGGTCATGGGTTATGGGTTGATCCATGGGTTTCTTATTAGATACAATGTATCTTATTAGTGCAATGAACCTAGTCAAATGGGTATGGGTCAATACCATGGGTTATGGGTATTTTCCATGGGTTGTAGTTTTTAACCATTTATATAATATATACTAATTGTTGTATATATTTTGCCTAATATGTAAACACTAGTTGTTGTACATATATAATACTAAATCATAAAATCACTTATACTTGTTTTAGACTTTTATGTGAAAACGTAAGTGTGTTAGAAAACTATTGGCTCAAACTACTTACGTATTTTATTTATTTCGTTAAAATGATTTTACGTTTGTTATCGACAAAACACTAGAAGATCGTAAAATATAAATAAACGTTTTTACGGCTTATTTGTATTAACAATCTCCCATTTTGTTGATGAGAAAACATAAATTTATTTTAAGGAAAACTAAAATTGTAAAAGTTCGAATTGAGTTTTTACTCTTTCTCCCCTTTTGTCGAAACAAAAAGAGCGCCGAAAAGAAACTAACACATTGTTTTAAGAAAAAGATGTAAAAAAAATGTAAAGAGAGCAAGTGACGGGAATGGTTCTCGTCTTAACTCCCCCTTGACGAGTCCATCCCTTTGTGAGGGCGTCAAGTAAATATAAACTAATATGCTAACGAATTGCAATTTTGTTTGCAAATGATTTCGTCCTTGTGACGAAAAAAGCTCCCCCTAGAAGATTGCAACTTTTCAATGGGGTGTCATGAAGTGTAACCCAAATGAGGATTATGTTGCAAATGGTTTTTGCAATATGATTTGACATAAAGCTCCCCTAGCTTTATGGTGTCAATATCTTCATGTGTATTTTGAAAATCTACAAAATAAATGTTAGAAAACAAGAGTATAGTGCATAATTTCCTGCAAATAAGACTCAAGTTAGTAGAATTTTGTTCTTTTGTACCACGGATCCCATGGTTCCCTACATGGAGGGATCCGTCTAGCCATTTTCCAAGGATCCGTCTGTCTGGTGACAAATGATTCAGCAAAGGTGTTATACCAAACAATGCTAAATATGAAAATGTATACAAACAATAAACATATACTCAAATAGATATGGCAAGTAGGTTATCATTCAATAACACAAAGAGATAATCAACAAATCTCTTAAAACTAAGAAAATGATCAAGCCATGTAATACATTTTCTACTTAATTCTAAAGAAGAATCTAAACTCAAGAGGCAACTACGTTCTTAAGGATGATCAAACATAATATGGGATTCCTAAACGTTCTAAGTTGAGCTTGATGCTAGGACACCGTTTTGAGGCTCATGATTGTTCGGGTTTGTTGACCTCTTCGAAACGTTCGAAGAGGTGATAAAACATGAAACGTTGCTCATCACGTAGTTCATGTATCAACCTTTCAACATGTTGACAATGATAGCAATCCTTGTCATGGTTTTGAGCTTCTTGAAGCGGAGGTTCAAATGAAGTGGGTTGAGGATCCTTAAATAAAGGAGGAATTGGTGGAGGCTTATTAAGTGGTGGCTCAAAAATGTTTGAGGGTGGAGGTAGAGAAGTGTCAACTTCCATGTGGTCGGGTGGTTGACTTTGATGTCTCCTCATAATCCAAAATGGACTATTGGGGGGAAATGGAGAAATTGATATTGGTGCAAGTGTTGATTCAACACTTTAGTTTTGTTGCACAAACTTTTGAAGTGAATTTGTTGGTAATGGTGGAAGATGAGATGGACAAGGGGTAAGTCCTCTAAGTTGTGAGAATGTGAAGATGATTGTGAGGTGTTAAATGATGTGGCTCTAGGCACCAATGATGTTGGTTGGGTTGAAAAGGGTGTGTTTGGTTTAGTAGAGTTTGGTGATGATATCCTTGTGGGAACAATCCTCTTGGGAATTAGTTTGATTGGTTTATTTGGTGTAGGGAAATCCTAGCATTGGTGGACTTAATGGAGATGATTCGGTTGACGAAACTTCGTATATGACCTCTAGCAAGTTTCTTGGGTGGTTCTTGGGTGGATGAGTTAGCACTAGGAGCTTTTCTCATGATGAAATGAATAAGGAGGATGTTTCTAATTTATGAGAATTATGTTTGTGTTTGATTACTAAGGAGTTCTAGCAAGGTGATTTATAAAGGGAAGAATTTGGCAAGTGCATTTAAGACTTAAGCCACTAAGATTCCTAGAAATGTGATGATTAACATGCACAAGATTTGAATTCATAGTTTCACTGATCTAGGGACATAATAAAGATGAGGTGGAGTGTTCAAGTTAGCAAGATGAGCTTGAAATGATTGTTTGGCTAGAGCTGACATAATCTGTCACCCGGATCCCACGGTTCCCTTTTTGGAGGGATCCGTTTAGGCTAATCCTAGGGATCCGGCTCTCAGCAGTTATGAAAGGAGAAAAAATGATGTTTCTAAGATCTAAAGCCTATATCGTCATGAGTGTTTCAGTCCCCCTAAGTGTCTTAAATGAGGGTGTACTTGAATGAATAATAGCAATGCGTGATATCGCTAATGATTGCCTTTTATGGAAGGAAAATAAGACTTTTTGATTGCCAATGGATGATCAAGGATAAAACTAAGAGTTTTGATGGTGTCAAGACATAATAAATGATCCTAGAGATCAGATGTTAGCTTGAGATGGAGTTTGAAAAAATCCTCAGAAATCAAAAGAATTGAAAAAACTAATTTTTGACCTGTTTTGAGATAAAGATGACTAGAAATAATTTCCTAAAATTGTTTAATATATCCACCTAAGTGTTTTGAAGAATGAAAAGCAATTTGTGAGTATTGAAGCGTAAATATGTGAGTTTTGATGATTTGATAAATCAAAAGGCATTTTGAATAAGCTATGAGTGAGTTTAAGACTTTCTCATCCTTGAATAATACTTAGTTGAGTTCTAGAATCTCATGTTTAGCTAGTGTGAAGTGATCTAGTAAACTATTTTGATGCATGGGATATCAGATGTCGATTTGTTGTCACGGATCCCACGGTTCCTCAAGGAGGGATCCGCCTAGGCTAATCCTAGGGATCCGACATCCGCAGATCAGAATCATCACAGAATCAAGTGCAGATTTTGCACCTAGCAATATACACTAATAACCTTTAAACCAAACAAAGATATAAACATGTCATCACATAAAACATCTCATAGATAATGGTAGAAAGAACAATATCCAAGTTAACACAAACAAAAGTGCTAAAACATAATCATTCATACACAAATCAAGTGTCTTAAGACAATCATAATCCTATAGTATCTTTCGTCAATCCTTTCTTTTCCTCTTTCCCGACTTTGTGAAGTGATAGGCTAGGTTTTGAATCATACCCCTTAATTGTTTGAATTCCGCGGTCTCGTTTGGAATAATTGGAAGTTGTTCATAGTAATCAAAGGGTTCCAATTGATGTTAGCTATGGGTCGACGCCTTCTTCTTCTTCATCTTCTTCCACTTCACCATCCGAGGAATCCGAGAGAGCTTTAGGTTTTCTTCCATTGACCGTGAACCGCTTAGGGGTTGTTTGCAAGAGGTACCATGACGTGATCGGCAAAGAAATGATCATCATTGATAGGAGATGGTTGCAATGCACCAACATACTTACAAAGTCGTGTTAGAGCATACCATATGGAAGTACCATGTTGGAAACTTTGAATACCCCGCCATTTTCTTCACCATGTAATAGGCGAGATTAAATGGCTTTTGGTGGATAAGACAATAGATCATTTTCACGAGACATGCATTTGGATGATCCTTGTTACCAACTAGGCTAATGACGTTTCCCTAAGAATTTCTTCCCATTTTCTAAACATGGGGTGCATTTCGAAAAGTTCTATTTGAAAGGGATCACGGTGAATGAGCTTCTTGTTTCGGTTGAGACGGGATTGGTGTGACAACCCGTACTTTCAGGTCATTTCTCGAAACAATTCATGCTTCACTATTTCAACATTTATCGTAAACTAGGTTTACGTGTTCCAAATTCGCGTAACCTTAAAGGTTTAGCGGCGAATTCATGATCATATCATCACGAACATTTCATATGGACTAAGTTTAGTCTACACTTCATTAACATCATTTGCATCACGTTAGTTCATTCATGACATTGCATTTCACATTAATCGCGTAAATTTTATATTAAATAAACGCTATCGCGTAAGTTATTATTTTGAACAATTAATCCGATACTTTCAAAAATGATCCCGATATATTTTTATACTTACATTTAGTTTATAAAATAATAGTTTGAGTTTACCTAGTGTTTTAAATTTATTTTGTATATAAATCGTTAAATTTATATTATTACGACGTATTTCTTAAAAACTACACGATAATTATTATATCACTCAAATTTTACAAGAAATGTATTTTTACAATTTTCATGACCTCAATATATCTTATTTTGATCTATTAAAAATTACTTTTAGCTAGAACTACTTTAGATGCACAAATGTATATAAAAGTTACAAATTACCTTTACTTAATTTCTTTTACTTAACCACCATTACATACATTATATAAAAAAAAAAAAAAAAAGATATTTTGAGATACATCCCCCTAAAACGCCATGTGGGGAGGTGGATACATTTATTGTTTGGTGACTTATTTGCTACAAAACTAGATCTATACTCCAAATAATTCACACTTCATTCATTCTCCTCATTATTTCAAGTCAAGAAAGGATTTTCTCTTTGTTCCTCTCTCAAAACCGCCATATATGGTGTTATCAAGGATCATCACAAATTTTACAAGATCAAGTTATACAATCTAGATCACACTCTTGTTAAGGTTTTGAAATAAAACCTAGGGTGTTTAGGTTAAACCTTTGTTCTTTGCACCTCATCATAGTAGCTTGTGTTATATTTCTTTCATTTTATACCTTTCACTTTCATTTCATAATTATTTCTTCATATTTGGAGCAAACATGCAAGACTTGTGTTAGTTATACCATTTTTACTTTGATTTCAAGAGTTTGATATATATAAAGTCATCCTATAATTATTCCCTTGGTATATATTGGTCTTGATGATGTTTAGGAACCCATGACACTCTAAGAAGGTGTATGGTAGGATTAGATTAGTTTTGGAGTTGATTTGAAGGGATTGGAATAGGTTTAGTACGAGAAAACTATTTTCGACAAGTATTAAAAGTGGTCTGTTCTTATTTTGTTTTTCTGAAAATCCGACAGAGGGCACGAATTTTTGGCCTTGATATTTAGAAAATATACTTAAAACGAATCCGTGGCGCTTGAACGGATTAAAACGGAGTTATAACGAAGAAGTTATGAATTTTTCAAGTTTGACGACGAAATATATATTTTCGTAAAATTTCAAAGAACCTATTTTTATTTTGTACGAGTCAAAAACGAGTCCTAAGCTTTTACAAATTATTTCGACTTATCAAAAATATATTAGTATACTTTGATACGGTTAAGGACGATAATACGTAAAAACGGATTTGAAACGACTAAGATATGCACGCTTTCAAAAAATTGTCAGAATTATATTTTTTAGAGAAACTATATTATTTTTACGAGACAAGTGTTACGGTAACTAAAACGACCATGTTGAAGGCTGTTTTTAAGGATGATGTGGAACTTTTTGTAACGAAATGTCTTCTAATAAAATCAAGATCACCAAGCATATTTTTCAAAATGACAAACCGTTTGAATAGCGGAGTTGTAATAAATTAATTACGGTTGCTTAAACTTTGCCGAAACTCATTTTTACACAATATTTGGACAAAAGCACCATCTTTAACCTCTATTATCTTTATATTCGAGACCTCTTTGACGAAAACTCATGTACTAAAACTTTTAGATTTTGATACAAGCTTTCCAAAACCGTTGAGCTCGTTTCCTAACGTTCGACGTACACCATTTTACGACTAGCTTTTCGAAGCCATTTTTATCACTTTCATGAAATTTCCGACGACATTATTTTACTTACCTAAAAGTGATAATTTCACTATAAATCATTACGAAACCATTGTAGGATGACATTTTGACGTAAATACTTGTAAAGTGATTTAAGAATGGTCAAGACGTCAAAAGAGTATTTTCACGATAAGTATTATTTTCTTCAAAACTCTCAAATGGTATAAATAACATACTAAATGCATGCATATCATTACATTATAACTCATTACATATCATATCATTCGTAATAGGTCCAGATTAAGGTATCCCGCTATACCTCGTTGTACTCACTCTTGTCATCACACCATTTATCAAGTGAGTTTTCATAGCCCGATTTATTCAAGTTTTACTTATTTCAAACCTACGGGAGAATACATTGCACAACATTTTTATTACGATACCAAGTATGTTAAATTCATTTACATTGCTTAAGTTACCACGCTGCCGCTAAATGTCCCCATTTCATATGCATGAGCCACACTTTTCCTAGAAGCGTGTGTGAGTGGATAGATCTATCGAGGGTGACACCTCCATCCGGTTGGTGAATCCCAACTAGTCATACGGATGCATTTCATTCATAAACATTATTAGAGTTGTTTGGCAAGACACTGTGTTGGGGCTTAACATCACGGAGCTTCGGTATCATGCGCTTAAGCAATTGTAACATTATTTTGTGACATCATTGTCATACCTGATTTATACTTGTGGTAGTCGTATTAACATTTACATAAACCTATGAACTCACCAACCTTGTGTTGACACTTTTAGCAATGTATTTTCAGGTAACTAAGGTATTCACTTCATGGCATGCATTTGGACACATCATGGAGTCGCGGTGACGACGCGTCCTCACTGGGTTTTACGACTTTAAAACATCGTCAATTGTAACAAACTTATTTCCGCACAAGTTGAAATTCATTTTGGGACCTATATTTTGTAAACTCGATTATTTTATTAAATCAAACGACGTTTCCAAACGACACTTTAGGTCGCTCAATATAACTGATTGTGATGCTATGACAACAATCCTCGAAATTCCATTCCACGCAAAATGTAATTTGGGGTGTGACAATTGGTCACTTACTTTGAAAATGGTGTCTCGGACGGTTTCTGGTTCATCAAGAGAAGTATGGTATATTGGGATGGGATCAAGAGCAAAGGATTGAAAAGATATCACCCAATCTTGAGAGTACATACAAATTCCTTCATAAGAAATGCGAAGAATTTGAGCAAATGTGTTGAGAGGTAGCGTGAAGTTTTGTTTGTTGATGATGAAGGCGATTGAAATGCTTTCATCGGCGTTTCGAATGATCCTAATGCTTTTGTAAAATTCAAAGATGAAAACCGGACAAATTTGTTCATCTATGTCAAGAAGACAATCAAAGTTGATTGCCGAGAAGATTTGGTGAATGTCGGTATTTTCAAGGAAACATTCCTTAACTACACGACCTTCATGGATAAGTCGTTTTTCGAGTCTTTTGAAGACTTTTCGGTCGGTTTTTGATAATCCATCTTTACGATAGTAATGGGTAAGATAATGGACGGTGTCATGATGGTCTTGTTGAGTGGCTTTAGGCATGGTTGGTCCTAGAAACACAAATATTCCAATTAGGTGAAATTAGTTGAGATGGGTTTATGGTTTTGATTTGTATTAACAATGTTGTGAACACAATGTAATCCTAATTATGTTAAAAGCCCCTTTTAATGATTAATTTTGAAAACCCTAATTGAATTAATTGGTTAGAAATTGTGAAACCATAAACCCTAAGATGAGGATGATGAAAATTAGAACAAGTTAGTGTAATTACTTACAATGGTGTTCTAGAGAAGAGTACTTGAGGGTATGGAGTCCAATGAGGATGAAATCAGTACTTGAGTCGTTTTTGTGTTATGTGAGGAGAGGAAAATGATCATGATGGTTTTTGAATGCGATAGTCGTGTTCTCATCCCACGCCTCCGGATCCTTTGTATTTGGGATCCGGCTAGTACAACTAGAGGGATCCGGGTCCTGTGGACAGAGAAAGGGTTGTTTGGCTTTATTTTTGTAGTAGGCTATAAACTAGCTTACGGAACAAAAATAGTTTAAAGGTTTCAAATAAAAAGATGTTTTGTTCGACGGGATTTGATAAGTCAATTATCAAGGATCCATTTGTGACGACGGCGTTAGTTTGACGAAATCAAGAGGAATACAATTCCTGATGATGAGTAAGTCGGGAAAGTGACGAAAGAGAGACTTTAAAGAGAGTAGCAATTATTAAACAAGAATAACTATAATATCAACAAACTCATGTAAGCTAGCTAATGAAAAAGTGAACATACCTCTATGCTTCTTAGTTTGGCATTATACCAAAAATACTTCATGAGCTCTTAAAGTAATCCTTTGTACTTAGAGTAAGTAGGTTGAGATTACTTTTAGATCCTTTCTTCAAGGTTGACTTCATTATTCTTTGAATAGAAATGAAGGTTTTGGAGAGATCCTAGCATGAAGATTTCTTGAAACAAATACGTTAGAATGATCTATCAATGTCCAACATGAAAGAAAATGTTTTGAAATATTTCCTTCTTTGTAGTTTTCAAACATACACGGGTCGTATCAAGTTTTTAAAGTACAACATACTTTAAGAAACTTAGTAACGAAACTCTGATGCCAATTGTGGAAAACTAGAAGTGGGGGTTGAATAGTTTTACCAATTAAAACTTCATTTTAAAACATTTAGATCAACTAATGTTAATCTATTTGGTTGTTTGTGTTAGACGTTGATAGATAGATATATAAACGTGTAATGAAAGATAAAGAGTAAGAAGCACATCACCACGACACAAGTATTCATAATGGTTCGGCTATAAGGACACCTTCCTTGCCCTACTCCACTCCCCGAGTCACCTACTCGAGTTCGTAATCACTACACGACACCAACTCCTTATGGCGGAGAAGCCTTCACAACGCCGCCTACTCTTTTCCGGTACTAGGCTAACCACGGGTTCTTTCACACTAAGGTGAACCACACCTACCACAACGTCGCCTACCCTTTATTAGGTACTAGGCTAAGTACCTAGCTCCATTATAATGGAGGAAATACTACTCAACACAACACAACACCTAATCCAAAAGGAGACCTACTCCTCATTACAACATCAACAAGGATATCACCATCCTTGGAAACAAACTAATACTATATGTATAACGATGCACCTCATCGATTATACGACCTTGGCATTCTTCACTAATGCCACTTGATTAGATTCTTAGGCATTCTTCACCAATGCCTTTGACACAACGCTTGGCACCTTTCACTAATGCCTTCGTCTTGACACCTTTAGCATTCTTCACTAATGCCTTCGTATTGACACGGACGTTAAGCACCTTTCACTAATGCTTTCATCTAGACTCTTTCAGCATCCTTCACTAATGACTTCAACACAACACTTCTACGGAGGAAGAAAGAACTATCAACAAGAGAACCTCAGTTGTTTTGATGATGACGAAGCATGACAACTCATGGACTTGAGCTTGCTCGACTTCAAGAAGTGGTGATCTCGCGTTTAAGAGGAACCTAGAGAATCTCACACAAAACAAAAGACAAACTACATAGAAAGATCCCTTAGGATCAGTGGTTAGAGAGTTACAATACTTGGGGAAAGTATGTATGAGAGTGGTAAGTCAAAAGGAAGAAATGACTCACTATTTATAGAGGAGGAATGCTTATCGCTCCCGGATCCCACGGATTCCTCCCACAGGATCCGTCTAGCGTAAAGCTGGGATCCGTGGACACCTCTTGCCCATGGGTATTTTGGTTATGGGTCATGGGTCATGGGTTATGGGTTGATCCATGGGTTTTTATTAGATACAATGTATCTTATTAGTGCAATGAACCTAGTCAAAATGGGTATGGGTCAATACCATGGGTTATGGGTATTTTCCATGGGTTGTACTTTTAACCATTTATATAATATATACTAATTGTTGTATATATTTTGCCTAATATGTAAACACTAGTTGTTGTACATATATAATACTAAATCATAAAATCACTTATACTTGTTTTAGACTTTTATGTGAAAACGTAAGTGTGTTAGAAAACTATTGGCTCAAACTACTTACGTATTTTATTTATTTCGTTAAAATGATTTTACGTTTGTTATCGACAAAACACTAGAAGATCGTAAAATATAAATAAACGTTTTTATGGCTTATTTGTATTAACATTACTGATGAATGTCTTGATTCCATTCACCTTGGTCGGGCGAATTAGCCGTCCGAATCCCGTGGAGGGACAGTTGTCATTACATTGAACAAGTTCTAGTAATGACCCACATCTTCAGGACTCGATTCTTGAAAGGAATCTCCTTAGTGGGATTTCTAGCACTTACAAGCTCGAACTTCGAGGGTGTTAACAACATAATGTGAAAACACATCTCTGATTCTAGCAAAGGCTGTTCCTGAACTGGAGTCCATCAAGTAGGATAACACGATGTACAAGTACATCTACGCTCAGTGAGTCACCGAGGTACACCAAGCATCACCTTACGATCAGAGACCGCTTAAGACAACACTAAGCGTAACCCACAAGGAGTTACCGAAGAGACTCGCTGTCGTGGTCGCTTGATGTTGACCCTGGCAAGAGTTTCTATTCAATCATTGAGGATCACAGTTCTGAATCCCCTCATAAATGTTCTTGGCAGATTACTAGGATCTGCGAAGGACTCTAGAATGTATCACTTGCATCCTTAATGTTGAATGACAAGTGATGAAAGTTCAAGTGTTCCTAAGAGATCTTTTGATGAATCTCGTGGCTCTAGACTCAATTAGTGCGCTTTGGTTTTCCTGAGCGGAGACTAGGGAGAGGGTCTCCTTCTTCAATACCAACAATCTCTAAAAGAAAGTCGATAGTTTACGTAGGGTTCCCATGAGAATGAAACAAGCTTCTGTTGAGAGAAACTTGAGTGGCTGAGAAGGTTTAGTGCAATGTGTCACTGGGTCCACGATGACTTTATCTTCAATATCAGTGTCATCTAGTGACAGCCAGCAGCATATGAATTGAACCCGGTGTTTGCCCTAAGTTGAATAATTTGGAGGGCTATTTATTTTCACCCTTTTCTTTACTTTTCTTTTTAATTCTTCAACTCCTTCTTTCTCCGATTCTCAATTCTCCTTTTTTATAATTATACCTAAGGACTTCTAAGTACTAACTATTGGTGGTGTCCTTGGGTAGATCCCTCCGGCTCTGTAGGATCATAGGACGTTTATCCCTAAACTTAGTTACCTTATAACTCCATGACTATCCTATGTTGCCATAAAACCATTTTCTCGAAAATCTCTCAAAGTGTTTATGAATGAAAACATTTTGTAACACTTCGAGAGTTTAGCATTTTCATAAATACTTCCCCTCCACATGTGCTTAACTGTTTAGACAGAAATCTGCACAGTGAGGGTATAGCTCGCACTTTTGAATTGATCGACTCAAGATAGACAATTCCCCGAGAGATACGGTTATGTTGCATAGTTAAAGAGATGCATTGTCAGCTTTTAGGTGACAACTAGCTCTAATAACTACCTTGAAGGTGTGGACAAATCTTGAAAAGGTTGTCAAACCCGTCAAAGTTCATGTCTATCAACAGTTTCTCGAATAGGTACAATCTACGCGGATAAGTCTTGGAAGACAAATCTTTTCGATCTATGACCGTTTAGATCTCGTCAAATCATTGGTTAAGTCTAATCACACGAAGATTCAATCACAATCAAACATATTTGTATCACACAATTTTTCTCCCCCTCAAAAATGGCATATAAATGGTATTTTTGGTGAAATTTGATATCGAATATGACCATTTCGAGTTTTTTGGGAAGATTTCCACGAAGAACATTTTGTGAACAGAGATTTTTGCAAATACTCCCCCTCAACAAGTAATATTAACTTTTGAGGTTTTGAAAACATAAGGGGAAGTACTTGTTCTTTTGAGCAAAACTTTGAAAATGATTAAAATTTTTGATAAGTTTTACTCAAAAGTAAGAAGTTTTCGCTCCTTTTATAAGGATTGTGGCACTGATGCGTACCACAGGGTCCTTTCATTACAAGTACGGGTTGTACACTGTTATGTGTGCATAAGCCATAATGAATATACACATCAAACAATCCAAATATCAATCAAGAGTTTTTAGGAGTACCAAACAATTAGTCAAGTATACCAAAAGTTCTCTCTTCACGTTGATATGTTGAAATCGGAAAACTCTGTCTTCCGCCCACATAACTCTCCAATCTCCGCATCTGATCCCGATGAAACATCCTTTCATCCAGCCTCTTGATTATCTTTTTAGCATCCATCTTTTCCTCAGAATTCCACCTCTTCTTTGATCCAATACCTTTCTGAATGTCCTTTAACCGATATGCTAACCCATCACGAACCATCTTCAACGTGTGATCGCTGAACTTATGAACCTCGTTGTACGCCATGAAGCAATTATGGTGAAGTTCACTGCGGTAAACAAATCCAAACTTTGGTTTCTTCAAAATGGTGTACTGAGATAGTTGGTTTATGTTGGGAAAGTGTAGCAACGGTTTTGTAAGGTTGACTTGCTTCTGATAAGATTCGACTGCAAGCTGGAGATCTTCAACACGTTCTTGGATCACTTTGCTTCAATGAATATCGCAGGCCGTGATGCATGTGTCGAATGTTGGTGGATAATTGTCTCATCCGTCCTTGTACCTTAGCAAGATACATATCTTCGATGTCGCTGAGCGACAATCTCGGAAAATCAGCCTCAGTGAAATCATATTCTTTTTCATCCTGGCGTTTGACCTTGATTTCCTTTAAGAAATAATAATCCCATTTCGTAGCCAAAATGACATTCATGATAACAATGATCTTCTTATCACTATAGACCTCCTTGTTTGACCGTAGAACTTGGCAGCTTCTGTAATACAAACTTCTCCTTGGTGGCCAATGGTGAATGCCATACTTAGCATCAATATCACCACTTTGTCAACGAACATTTTGGTGGCCTCTTCTTTGATGGCAACATTGGTGGAGAAGACTGTTGTTGGGATGTTGAAGGTTAGTGATGTAGCATACTTTTTGCTTATGCTACTTCCGTGCTGAAGAAACTCTAGGTCATTTTTTAAGAAGTAGCGGTAAGGAATCTTTGGTTGCTCTGGTCGGCCAATGGTTGGTAGCGGTTTGGTCCAGTCAGTGTAATATGGAGTGTTATCCTTTCTTGAGAAGTCGATGTTTGATTCGGGGTTGAGCCAGTCAATGTTGTTAGACATGGCTCGTGCGATGTTGTCGAGATGGTATTCGACTTCAATAGCACTGCCGGATCTGTCTTTTAGCAATTGGAAAGCATCGTTCATGATCCGTCAATTCCCTCTTCGTCATCTTCTTGACTTTGAATTCGTCCTGGATAATTTTGACTTGTTCCATAGTACGACCATCTACCGGTTCTTGACCTTCCGGTAATCGAGGCGTCTCATCAACTAACTTGCTGAACCAGTCATACTCTTCAGTGCCATCTTCATCCAACCAGGAGACGATTTAACTTGATCTTTTCTTCTTCGGTTTGGAGGATGATCCCGGTTGTTGCTTAGTTGATAGTGGGATGATGGTCATTCTTTGGGGCTCGAATTTCTTCGCCTTCACCACCGGTATAATCGAAAGTGATCACTAGTTTTCCAATGGTGGTGGAGACTCGTAATCCTGAGGTTTATCATATGAAGGAGTTTGCTGAGATGCACGAGTGGTAGATGTGGTGGTGGTCTTCGGTGGTGGCATAGATGATGAAGACTCGCCTGTTTTCTTCTAACGTTTTGCCTTTGGGTCTTTGTCAGTGTCATCATCATCTCTCGTAATGCTTCAATACCGCAGCTTCCTTGCATGTGGTCTTCATTGATGAGCAAGGAGAACCTCAAGAAACTTTAATTGCCGATGCGAGTGTCAAGATCGAAATCATCCGAGTTATCAACCGTGAAAGTAGATCGCCGCGTGACATGAGGTGGCTGGACTGGTCGAGTCTGCATTGTCACCGGTTTTGTGACAATTGTCTGTCTGATCAGTGTTCTCAGTGTAGGGAAAAGTTTTTTGGAGAACATGTCTTTAGTTATTCCCGGAATATATTGGAGTAGGAACTGATGAGTATATTCCTTGATCTTCTCGCCCATTTCCCCTTGAATGTCTCTGTTCAGGAATAGCTTGATCTGATCTATCTCCTGAATAAAAGTGTTCATCTCATTGCTAAGTAAATTACCCTGTCAGCCAGCAAGTTCAATTTTTTTCCTACAAGACTTCGTTTTCTTGCTTGTTTCACGGCCTTTTGGATCTTGGTCTTGGCACGCGATGCCCATGTATCAGCAGTTTTCTTGACTGACTTGGATGATGATCTTGTTGTTGTGTCTTTTGATGGTAGTGGTGAAGAGTGAGATGATGATTCAATTGTGGAAGGGTCATGGGGTGGCTCCGAAGATTGTTCAGGATTATGTTCAGGATTGTCTCGGATGTAGCTGTTAGTTTCAATTCGAATCCTTTCTTCTTCTTCCTTCTTAGCAAGAGCTTCTTCATCAGCCTTTTCCTTTGCCGCTTTTTCCACATCTTCATTAGTTATCTTCTCTGTCGTTTCCGGTTCATCTTCCTCAAAATCGAACTTAACTTCATAGTCCTGCTGCTGCTGCTCCGTAGATTCCTTTGTGGTGTCACCGTTCCTTATCGGGTTGATTAACCGCATCAAGAACCGTGTGACCGAACACCACCGCCGGAACCTCTGGGCCTTTCAACTGTTGAGCTTCAAAATCTTTGGCAGCTTGCTGCAACCTCAGTTGTTTCAGAGTTTTCTGGTATTCTCTGTCTCCATCTTTCGGATCATTATTATCATCTGAATCATCTTCTTCTTCCTCTGCCACTGGTTTCTTTCCTTTATCAGATGAGGGACTAGGAGGTTTGTCTTCTGACTTTTGAGTAGATAAGTCATCTTGTTGCGATTCAGAGTAGTAAGTCACCTCATCTGACTCAGTTTCATAATCGTCGTCATGTGGAATACATTCCGGTTTGACTTGAGGACGAACGATCTGAGTAGGGACCCTTTTCTTACTGGGTGAGTGTCTTTTCTTGTACTTTGTTGTACTCCCTGTGCTCCCAGTGCTTCCAGTGCTACCTGATCTTCTATACTTTTTATTAGGCACAACAGAAGTCTTTTCATCCATAAACCCGACTTTGCCTGCTCTCACTACTTCTTTGTAACGAAGATACGAGGGAAGACCTTTGATTGTATCAGTGAGTAGGCAGTCAAGTAACTCTGCACCTTGTTTCCGTGTTGATGAGTCCTTAAATCTGACAACGTTCAAAGTTGGCTCATATAACACTGAGTGAGTCTTGGGGTCATTTATTCTCATTGGGATATCCATATTCTTCCCGAGAATGTTTTGGATCAACAATTTTGTGTATATGATAAAGGGAATCTTTGACCCAGGATTCTTGAGATGCTGCATCATATCTTCCCATATAAAACTTGCGAAGTAAATGTGTTACTTATTGAAGGTGCATGAGTTTAGGATGTTCATGACCGCTATCTCTGCCAGATACAGATTTGGCGATCAAGATGTAAAGTGTTCTCCAGGGCTGAGGGATGTTCTTTAGATCAACAGTGGAGTGTTTGGTGATGATTCCAGCAGCTTCATCATAACCAATGTCGACCATGAACTGCATTATTGCCTCTTCAGTAGGAGTTGCCACATAATCTGCAGACTGAATGGCTGGTAGAAGGAGAATTGTGCGAAGATCTGCTACAGTGACTATGAGTTCCTTGTTGTTGAGAGTCACTTTGACATCATATTGACCATCAATCTTCTCCATCGTGTGCCAGAATTGATGGATATAGATTTCTGGTACTGTAGCCGAGTTGGTAAGCATAAGACTGTATGGATGAAACTTGAGAATATCCACGGCAACTCTGCAGGAGGATTCTGAGCAAGTGAAGTTATCAAAATCAACTATGAGGTTGTTCTTTCCAATAGTCTTGCGATAATCCGTTGGGAAGATATCTTCCATTGTGAGTTCATTGGATGCATTGAGATTTTCCATGACGACGTCCATTTCGTGATCTGAAAGGTATTGTGACAAAAGAACCAACATATCGAAAGACATTATGTTAGTCTAAGATTGATTTTATTGTCCAATTATTGATTGAAGTTGTTATATTTATGAATGTTACGAGTCCAAAGTCACATTAAGTCTAATAGTCCGAAGTTGACGTGATAAGTTACGTGAGAATGTTAATATTGAATTTTAATGACCAAATTTCACTTAATCACACAACGTTTTAACTTTTAGTAGCTTATGAGTGACATTTTTGGTTTTGTGACATATGAGTAACTTATTACAAGTTTTGTATGCGTAACATTTCAAAGTAAAGTTACAAGTTGGCTTAGGCGTAAGCAAGTGAGCTTATGCGTAAACATGACAACCTTAGGCGTAGGCGTAAGCTTAAGCGTAGGAGTAACCCTTAGGCGTAAGAATGTCTTACGCGTATGAGTATACTCGTAGCTTAAGAGCTTACGCGTAGGCTTAGGAAAAGACTTACTGTGCAGGTTTACTCGTAAGAGTAGCCCTTAGGCGTGAAACTAAGTTTACGATATCCTTCCGTGATATGCGTAGTCCCACTCAGACCTTTATGCGTAAGTGTTACGCGTAAGATTTCTCTTATGCGTAACCTTTACGCATAAGGTATTCCTTAAGCGTAATCCAAGACCACCTTAACATAAGGTATTCCTCACCAAGATGAACAGGTCACCCGGGATTATTCGGCAACCTAATAGCAGTCATTAAGGGCCAAATCTACTAGATCTAGTCTATGAAAACCCGGCCGTTAGGAACTTAGATTTCCCCTAGTCTCTTAAATACCTCCACTTGATAGGTAATCATACACTTCATTTCTATTCCTATCCCCCCACTTGAAGTGTACAAAGTCCCATTTGTACGAATAAAAAGGAAATAGAAAATAGAAATGAAAAATAACCGAGAAAGAAATAAACTCCCCTCTCAAATGTTTGCCCAAGATGACTCACTAAAGGTTGAAGGTGGGTCAGAAGGTTGCTAATGCGTATCTAATCCGGTGACTACGCCTTAACTATAATGACTTCAACAAATTCATCCTACCCACTGGTTACGGCGTAACTAACCTAAATGGTTACGCTGTAACTGCATCACAGATTCAAAACCTGCACAGAAATACAAGGAAAATTTTGTATCTATTGGTACAATTGATTATCCGCAACACAAATATCCTAGTTTAATAGTTATTACAGACATAAGCTTTGAAATTGTTATGAAATTGTTCAAATAACAGGGGAATCAATCGTCCCTGTGGTGGTCATGATCCATGGAATGGAATGGAGTCTGGTCATAAGGGGTGCTGGTGGTGCTACCAGGATGTTAATACAAATAAGCCGTAAAAACGTTTATTTATATTTTACGATCTTCTAATGTTTTGTCGGTAATAAACGTAAAATCATTTTAACGAAACAAATAAAATACGTAAATGACTTGAGCCAATAGTTTACTAACACACTTACGTTTTCACATAAAACACTAAACAAGTAATAGTGATTTTATGATTGAATAATACATATATACAACAACTAGTGTTTACATATTGGGTAGATATATACATAATTAGTATGTATTATAATGTGTAATATAATGGGTAGAAATTTAAGTATTTGACCCATTGACCAAATACATTGAATATAGTTGGGTATAACCCAAAGTCCATGACCCATACCCATGGAGCATAACCCATAACCCATTGCATGACATCATGCATAAGTCATGAATGGGTATTATCCATGACCTATGGATTTAACCCATGACCCATGGACTAGATGCATTGCACATACTAGATACATTGTATCTACTTGGATACCCATGGTCTAAAGTATAGGACCCATGACCCATAACCCATGACCCATGACCCAAAACCCATGGGCAAAGAGGAGCGTCCCACGGTTCCCCCAGTTTACACTGGACGGATCCCTCAAGCAAGGGATCCGTGGAATAGTAGACTATTTTCTTCAATAAATAGTGAGCCATTTCTTCATTTTGGGTTGCCACTCCCACACATACTTTCTCCTAGTATTATAAACCTTCTAACCTCAGATCCTAAGGATCTCTCTATGTAGTTTGTGTTTTGTTTTTGTGTGATTCTCTAGGTTCCTCTTAAAGGCGAGATCACCACCTCTTGAAGTCGAGCAAGCTCAAGTCCATGAGTTGTCATGCTTCGTCATCATCAAGACTACCGAGGTTCTCTTGTTGATACTTCTTTCTTCCTCCCTAGAAGTGTTGTGTCAAAGGCATTAGTGAAAGATGCCGAAAGAGTCAAGACGAAGACATTAGTGAAAGGTGCTTAACGTCCGTGTCAAAGGCATTTGTGAAGGATGCCGAAAGAGTCAAGACGAAGGCATTAGTGAAAGGTGCTTAACGTACGTGTCAAAGTCATTAGTGAAGGATGCCAATCAGTGAAAGGTGCCGAACGTCCGTGTCAAAGGCATTAGTGAAGAATGCCAAGAGGGTCATGTCAAAGGAATTAGTGAAGGATGCCAAGGGTGTACAATCGATAAGGTGTATCGATGTACAAATAGAGACAGGTTGTATCCAAGGACATTGATATCCTTGATGATGTTGTAATAAGGAGTGGGTCTCCTTTTGGGATAGGTGTTGTGTAGTGTTAGGTAGTAGTTCCTCCTTTGTAATGGAACTCGGTATCTAGCCTTGTACCGGATAAAGTGTAGGCGGCGTTGTGTTAGGTGTGGTTCTACCTTGTGTAAGAACCCGGTGTCTAGCCTTGTACCGGAAAAAGAGTAGGCGACGTTGTGAAGGCTTCTCCGCCACAAGGAGTTGGTGTCGTGTAGTGATTACGAACTCTCGAGTAGGTGACTCGGGGAGTGGAGTAGGGCAAGGAAGGTGTCCTTGTAGCCGAACCACTATAAACACTTGTGTTGTGGTTATGTGTTTCTTACTCTTATCTTTCCATTATACATTTACATATCTGTCTATCAATGTCCAACATAGACATCCAAATAGATTGACATAAGTCGATCTAAACCCCATTACCCATAAACCTCGCCAAATAATGGGGGACATCAATGTGATTGCCCCCGTCCATCCCATTCAAGAGGTATAGGTCATCCATGGTCATTTTTTCTTTTGCCGAATGTCTTGCTCTTATAGAACAAGCAATGAGTCTATGCACAAGTCGGCGAATTGGGCTCCTAACCAAGGTGTAAGTAGGCGGGTGCCTCGAGTTGTACCGCAGCACAGCAAATGCAGCTTGAAGTAGGTAGTGGGATCATAGGTTTCGGCCTATGCCTCCAACAAGTCTTGTAAAATTCTCAAAACCTCGTAGTTCAACTCGTCCTGCAGTACAAACCCATTCTCACGATAAACTCATTCGGGTTAATCGCCTTTTATCTCCCCACCGAAAATACAATGCAACCTGATCATCATTGTTATTTTCATTCTTGAACTCAACTGTCGCTAGAAACTCTCGAACATATTCTGGAATTATTGGCTCAGTGATCCGAAAGAGCCTCAACCAAGCATTGCAAGTAAATGAACCCTCTGAGCATGTAAACTTTATTTTGCAGAATTTTCTGAGCTTCCTTCCAGCAGACCCATTATCGATCCCATTAAATGCCTCGAAGTCAAGAGCTTCGGGCTGATCAATGTCTTTTCTTGTTAGCATCAAGTAATCATCCCTGCATAGCTGCCTAATCTCTTCATCCTCGAATGCCAAAAACTTAACCCATTTAGCGGGGTTGGGGTTGAAATCTGAAAAGAAAACATATATAAGTCAGAATTCGTGCATATTGATGACTAGTTACGGCGTAACCAACATTACAGGTTACGCCGTAATTATACTACGACGATGTTACTGTAAACATAACCCATGTGTTATGCCGTAACCTTCCTGTAAACTCAAGACAACACTTGGTTACGATAAGCAATAGATTACGCCGTAACCATCAATTTTATTCTAAGGGTAAAAAGAATTATCAATTTTTAACCTATTAGTGCTGAGGGACCACGCCTAAACCATTAGGTTCATGTTTGACCCAAAACCCATTTAAACTAAGTCAAAACATCTCAAACAACCAATAATGATATGACACGAATCAAAACAACATTGGGAATTCATCATATATTAATCAAGCCAATAGCAATAATAATAGTTAAATAAGCAAGATCCCCAATTATGAAAACATAAACCCTAACTGAATAATCGAATGAAACGAATCAAAAAGAGTAGTGATAGATCTTACCAGCCATTGCTTGATTGAGGGAATGAAGAAATCTTCACGGAAAATTTTAGGAAAATTTTTACTGTAGAAGTGGGCGGTGAAAAGTTGTGTGTGTTTTGGTAAAAACCTAGTTTTTCATCCATATCAGGGTTTTATACCGCCTGGATGTTACGGCGTAATTAGAGAAAGAGTTACGCCGTAACTAATTTTTTAATTATTAAAATTTTTATTATTATTTAATGGTTACGTTGTAACTCTTAATAGAGGTTACGCCGTAACTAATAGCTTCAAAGAGTAAATGTGGAATATTGCAATATGAGAGATTGAGATACGTACCTTATGTGGTTTGAAAGTACTCACGTCTCTTAATTAGGTCAATATGATAGTTCATACCTTAGATCTTTCATTAACTGCTCCCCGGCAGCGGCACCAAAAAGCTGATGTGCTATTTCATCCTGCTTTTAATATTTATAAAACTTAGATAAACTTAGGATAAACATATTATAACGGGCATAGAACCCAATCAGATGAAGCAAAGCCTTAGGTAAATCCGAGTGTCGTCCCAAAAGAGCTGTGACCTTGAAAGAACTAAGATGATTAGAAATGATATTGATATAATATTGATAATCCATTGATATGATATAGTTATTCCAATCACACAGACACAAGAGTTTAGGATAAAGAGATAGAAAAACAAAGCTTAATAAAGAATAAAAATAAGAATTGATTCTCAATATAAGGGTTCAATATAGTGATTAATTATCGTCAGACTCCTTTGGTCAATTCATCATGGCCTATGGTTCTTAGATTCCTCACCAAGATGAACAGTCACCCGGGATCATTCGGAACCTAATAGCAATCATTAAGGGCCAAATCTACTAGATCTAGTCTATGGAAACCCGCCGTTAGGAACTTAGATTTCCCTAGCCTTTAAATACCTCCACTTGATAGGTGATCACGGTCGAGACACGAAGAGAGGTTGTACTACGTTCAATTCCTTCCATACTTCGCAACCTATTAGACCGAGGTCAGTTGGTCAATTCTCCTAGCCCTTTAGATACTAACAAGCTTATAATATTACCAAGACTAGCGATGTATGATAAGACTAGTAAATGTCTATAAAGAAATAAAGAGAAGATCAATAACATAATTGCAAACTTAAATTAATAACATAAATTCATAATATAAACCCTAGAAAAATATAAAAGGAATTCAAACTCGAATACAACGGAAATCGTAGACGAGAACTTCGTTATTCATACTCCTAAACCATGATTCTTCTTCTGTGTTTGATCTTCCAAAACCCTAGAAAGGTTTGGGAAAGGAGATATGCCTATAACTGATGAAAACTTCGTCTATTTATAGGCTCGGATACCGCCACGGCGTAACATTTATTAATTAGTTACTGTAGTAACTCTTCAAAATCTTGTACTTATCCATGGTTACGATAACTCGAAATGAGGGTTACCCGTAGTCTTTGTAAATCGATGCTTATCTTACATTACGCAGTAACTCGAGTGAGGGTTACGCCGTATCCTTTGTAAAGTTGATGTTTATCTGTTATTACGGCGTAACCTGAGCTGAGGGTTACACCGTATCCATTGTAAAGTTGGTTGCTTCATGTTCAGTAGTCTTGTTACGGCGTAACTATACTCCATTGTTACGCCGTATTCTTCATGATCATTATTACGGCGTAACTCCATCACTAGGTTACGCCGTAGTTGAGAGAGAAATCATCCTTGGGCTTAGAAATGTCCATTTACCGCTTCCTTGCATGAAATAGATCCTGAAATGAAATAATAAGGAATAAGGATGTTTCTACTAGCATTTTACTCATAATGTGATGTTAAAGAGGGAAATTAACGCTTAGAATATCAGGATTATTTGATTTTAACAATTAGTAATCGAAGGATTTAGACACGAGAAGGTCTTGATTACTTTGATACATATTCACCTGTTACGCGAATAACCTCGATTAGGATGATACTTGCTATTGCCGCTTTAAGAAATTTGGAAGTTCACCAAATGGATGTGAAAACGGCATTTCTAAACAGAGATTTAGAAGAAGAAATCTACATGAACCAACCTGAGGGTTTCATGGCTCCTGGACAAGAGAACAAAGTTTGTAGGCTTGTTAAGTCATTATATGGCTTAAAGCAAGCTCCTAAACAATGGCATCAAAAATTTGACCACGCCATGCTAGAGAGTGGATTCAAAATTAATGAATGCGACAAGTGTGTTTATGTCAAAGACACAAATAGTGGATATGTAATCTTGTGTTTATATGTTGATGATATGCTTATCGTTGGCAGTAACGACAAGATGATCAAATCCACTAAAGACATGTTGAAATCAAAGTTTGACATGAAGGATATAGGTTTCGCGGATGTGATCCTTAGAATAAAGATCATACGAACTCAAAATGGACTTGTTTTAAGTCAAGCACATTATGTGGACAAAATTCTTAATACTAAAAATGCGGGGGATTTCGGCCTAGCTAGAACTCCAATTGACACCAGTAAGCATCTATCTAAAAATAGAGGCATAGGTGTTGCTCAATTAGAGTATTCAAGAATTATTGGCATGTTAATATACTTAATGACAAAAATTCGACTTGACTTAGCATATGATGTTAGTAGACTAAGTAGGTATACTAGTAATCCAAGCTATGCACATTGGGCGCTTATGACTAGGGTACTTCATTATTTGAGATACAATCGCGATTATGGGTCGCATTATGATAGATATCCAAATTTATAGAAGGATACAGATGATGCAAATTGGATATCGACATAAAAGATTCTAGATCGACTAGTGGATATATGTTTACACTAGGAGGGCAAATATATCTTGGAAGTCTTCCAAGCAAACTGTTATAGCTAAGTCTACGATGGAATCAGAATTTATCGCGTTAGATAAATGCGGACAAGAGGCGAAATGGCTACGTCAATTCGTTGAGGACATACCAAGGTGGCATAAACCGGTAACGCCATTAGTAAACATTGTGATAGTCAATCGGCAATTGGCAAAGCTCATAGCATAATGTATAATGGAAAGTCCGACATATCCGTCGTCGACATAATTCGACACGACAACTACTCTCAACAGAGTTATCTCAATCGACTATGTGAAGTCAAAGGATAACATCGTGGATCCGCTTATGAAAGGCTTAAGTAGAGAGTTAGTTAGTAAGTCGCCTAAAGGAATAAGACTAAAGCCCTGAAGGAATGAGTTTCTATGAAGGAAAACCTAACCCAAGAGATCGGAGATCCCAAGATCCGGGTTCAATAGGACAACCTAATCATAGAAATGTGGGAAGTCACGTCAATGTGGGGAGTTACTAAATGTTGTAACTTCCTAGTCCATTCCTATAACAAATGTGACTTGATGAGAGGTTAAACATACGGCTTTAATGATTCAGGATGAAATCACAAAGCATAATGATTCGAGATGAAATCACAAAACATATGTTTTAATGATTCAAGATGAAATCACTTATGTGAGAGAAGTGGGTCGCTCAAGAGAATCGTGGGGGCACAATTCCTAAGAGCTCTTGCAGAACCGTGCTAGTGTTCGGACCATAACGAACATGACTATGAGGACTTGACAATGTCGAGGAGAGTCTTGTGTGAAGTGTAATGTCGCTCACGTAAATGAGGTCGAGTTCAAGGACGTCGCGTCTACTCAGATCTAGGAGACTAAGTGCATCTCACAAGGGAAGCTTCAAAGGATTGCACCTACCTATCCTATGCAAGACTTAACAATTTGTTTTGCAAAATGAGTTTTTGCAAATTTTAGACACTATTTAATATATGTATATGTTATATATTTATATTTCTTGGTAGCTTTGCGTTCTCCTTGACGAGAGCTTCGCAACAAGCTAAAGAGTGTCAAAAATAGAGTTGATATGAATGAGATATCGTGTCTCAAAGTGAGGCGCTTGAAACAAAAAAAAATTGGAAAAGTGAGAGTATCCCACATCGCTCAAAGTGAGGCGCTTGTTTATATAGGAATCTTGATATGAACCTTCAAATTGATTTGTTGGTTTTACTCCAACACCTACGTGCTGCTGCAGGAGGTGCAGATTCGTGGTTTCGGGCCAAATGGGTTCGAAGCTTATGAACTCATGCGAGCCCGCGACCTGCGGACACGAATGCATCCAAACCTCGCTTTACGCGTATCTTTTCTTGAGAAATTTCGCTCGTAATCTATTTTAGAAATAGATTTAGACTTTGTATAAGTCTTAACAGAATATGTTATGTGGTTTAATTATATGCAAATCGTGTTATAGAAATAACAAATATGCATATTAGTTTATTTTCTGGCAGATATTCCGTCTTGGTGACCAAGACATGTATTGCCTATAAAATAAAAATTTTCTCATTCGGTTTGAGTATCCAAAACGCACTCATTACTCACCGAATTCCAAAGTAGCTTCTCAATCAAGAACGCATGCTTTTTCGTGAATTTTCGTGCAAGTTTGTCGGTCCTTTGTCAGACAATGCCTTTGGACGTCAGATCCCGAAAACGGACGACCTAACTGCTTTTTAAGGGAATCGTGTTTAACTCGAGCCCGACCAACCTTTACCGCTTTCATTTATTTAATATTCTTAGAGTGCATTTTTCTCGCTATTACACCTTTCTGTCTGTATTTAATTTTCTGTTAGTTACTTCCTGTTATTTATTATTTGTAATCTGATTACATTAATAAAAGTGTACACCGTTTTCTCACAATTACATGAGTCGTGTTTAAGTTACATAAGTCTTGGTGTGTCCGAGTTGAGGTCCAACATCTTGACTAAACTAAGCATCTGGTACTATTCAGTCGCCTTCGCCTCAACTTGCGTGTCTCGAAACACACAAACCAAAATGCCACTCTTTGTAGACGACTTTTTAAAAGATGTCACGTTAGGTAGAGTTGATCAATCAATATTCCATACGTCTATAATATGTTATCACTGATACATCTTCATAACACACATATATTCTCTATTCTCATTAGATAATTAGGCATTTAGTCAAAGGCGGAATTTGAACATTTTTTTTGAGAGGCTGAATTTATTTTGAAAGTGTCGAATCGGAGATTTGTTTGTAAGCTCAACTAAATTATTTATAAAACCTATAATATTTACACTAGGTGTCACAAATTTTAAAAGGACCGGAACTCTCCCCTGCCCCTACACAGTTCCGTCCATGCATTTAGTTATTTTTTTTTTTTTTTTTTTTTTTGTATGAAGAGAACAGTGAAAGAAGGTGGTAGAACAACCCACGAAGCTAGTGAGTAGTGACAGATAAAAACTCACGAAAATTATTTGACAAAATTAAAAACCAGCTAAAAAGTAGTATCACTTTTAGCCACTTTTTTATATTATAGGTAAGGTAGGACAAAAGGTCCAACTCATATTTTATTGCAAGTCTTTTTTTAATTTTTTATTTTTTCAACAAAATGAGTTTTTTTAAAGTTTCGTCTTGTTAGTGAATTATAAAAAGTGTCATTAAATACAATGAATTTTCATAATATGTTTTAATACGCATTTTTGATGTATTGTCATATCAGAAATATTGGCCCGTATCACTATTTTAAACGAGATAATACGTCAAAATGTACATATTTAAACATTTTATGAAAGTTCAATGCATTTAATAATATTTTTATGGTTCATGTATTAAGACAGAAATTTAAAAAAAGTATGTTGATATTTTGTCACCTAAACATTTGTTTTGAGCAAAAAGCTAGAGTTTTCTTGAAATGTGAAAAACTGATTTTTTTTTTTAATCTAAAATTAATGAAAGATTGTGGATGTTTCGATTTGATGTAACATGATAAGATATTGATATTATTATTTATCATCATGGGAAATGATTATTCTTTTTCGAGTTTATTATAAACTACTCCGTAGTTTCTTTTGGACGACTAATAATAATATTTTGGGACCATACGATTACGATTTCAAAGCTAGAACTTGCACGAACATCTTGACTAAGAATATTCCTTAAAATATTTATTAATTATTTAATTTTACCTTCATAAATTTTGTATAAATATGATATTCCATTAGTCTCACAAGAGATTCCTTTCACACGTTATGACTTTATCTACTGTCTTTTATAAAAATAGTTGAAGTAGCCCCGTAGCAACTTATTGCAAGTTGATTTTCATGTATTAGATATCTTTAGTTTTTTTTGAACTAAAGATATCCTTAGTTCTTACACAAAAACAATCAAACTAGTAACTTAGGCTTCCCACAAGGTCACACGCTATCACTTTTCATTTCTGCATCTTCTCAGCGTCACCTCACGATTCACCTCCTTTTACTATCTTTCACATTTCACTCACTATGGTGGTCACTCTCCTGACATTGAATTTAAACATTCACTTTATACAAACATATTTCATACACACTCACAAATCAAATAAAAATAAAAAAACACATCACAGGGCTCACTTTTGCACATAAACCGAACGGTGAAGCCCTCACATTTGGTCCCCCTTTTACTCTTAGCACACGCGCCACCAGGCTCCCCCACAATGGCAGTGCCCCTCACTACCTCTCACAAGCTACAATCGTGGGTAGTCTTATTTTCATGATATTGTAGTAACATTCCTCTTTGTACCCTATGATATTGATGCTAGCGACTATATATAGAGATCTGTGTGATTGACACATCAATAAACATATACTGTATTTATTCACTCTGTATTCTTTTGTAGTACCAAAAAATGTTTACAAGTTGGTGGTACTAAGCTAGCCACCAAGAACTTTTTGGTTCAACGGTGAAGGTTGCAGAGCTCTGGTCTACATAAAGAGAGTATTAAAATTGACCCGAACTCAACATTCCCAACCAGCCCATGTTTTACTCCCCTTGCTACATTCTAAGCACCAAGAAGTTTTTCGCTCAATTGTTAAGATTGCAGAGTTTTGGTCTCTACAAAGAGGGGTGTATTAGAAGTTTGACCCAAACTCAACATGCCCAACCCGCCCAATTTGACCCCCTTGCTACAATCTACGCACAACGAACTTTCTGGCTTTATGGTGAAGGTTGCAGCGTACTGGTCTCTACAAGACAAGGGGTGTACTCCCTTGATACAATCTAAACACCAAGAAGTTTTTGGCTCAATGATTAGGGTTGCAGAATTCTGGTCTTTAGAAAAAGAGGGTTCTATCACTGAATGAGTTCATTCAACATTCAAAGAAAGATCCGTCACAAACTCACAATCCATGTGGGTTTTTCAATCTAGAAGAGAAATTTCACTCTCTTCAAAACAAAATGCAACATTAAAACAAGTCTACCGCATGCAAATTGCAAACTTCATGAATCCAAGTAGCATGCTATCGAGTGAACTTGTGCCATCTAGCGGGAATATATCTCGCGATCAACCTATCTAGCTATTTGGATTATGGCAATATGTCTTGGGTTTAAATCTGTCTCTCCAATGATTCATTGGTTGATCCAATCCTTCGGGTATTGTAAGAGTTACAGTGGCTGCACTTGTGGCCAAGAATGTGAAAAACTGTTTTGCTAGTATTGTTGCAGTCGTTGCACAGGATAGGAATCTGTAATGCGGGCACAAATCAGTTAATCAGCTGATAAGACCTAACTGTAATATAGAGATGATAAAATGGGCATGCCTCTAGGGGTCAGATCAATCCGGCCCAAAATCACTTTTTTGTTGGACATCTATATTAGAATCTGATGATTTAGTACGCTTTATGCACAAAATTACACTTTAGGCAAGTTTCAAACCGTTTGACCCTTTTACTTGTAAGCTAAGCATCATATTGACCCCCCATTTTACCGTTAAAAATGAAACGTGGCTCATGTTAATCTATTCATTAGCAAATTGGGTCAGACATCAATTATTGCCAAATGCAACTAATGAAATATAAAAGTTTTAATGAAACATAAGTTATTTTTCTATTCTAGTGGATCCCCAATTTCTTTTATAAAAGTGTTAAAAAATATAATCATCCACTACAAGCTTGTGCAAGTAATGATATAATAGTGTATGCCAAATTTGAGGTTTGCAGTGATTCTCAATTGGGGACTATTAATTGAAACCTCCGCAAAATTAACTCTTTGTAAGCAAAATTATTTATTTTCAGTTCTACTATATATCACTCAACATTGCTACGGCTACATTAGCCTCAAAACCTTCTGAGGATATATATCTATGAACCATTTACCAGGTATCAAGTCTCTAACCGATAAATTATAGCCCATGCTTATGGTGGTGACACATATGATATATAGGCTGAATAGAGGCCATTTGCCATTCTAAATCATTTCCAATTAGATTATCGCTAGATGACACAGAAAATAAAAAGGAAATTTACCATACAGCTAAAATGCTGCCTAATATAAAGACCATTGAGAATGACTTACCTCGTATCGGTATTCTACAGGCATGGCAGTAGCTACAATCTGTCAAATTACAAACTTAAAAATAAATTATAAACATAATAAAGTATAAAAAAAGGCTTAAAAAACATTTTACACTTGCTATAATAATCAGACGTTCTAAATTCATAAGTGACTATGTACCTCCTCGTCTATTCTTTGCCAGGTTGTACTCATATCGCAAACTGACTTTGAGCAAATAGGACAACGATATCTGCAAGACAAAGGCAGTAACATCCACGAGTTACATTTTTAACACATTTACGAAATCTACACATAACAGAAAAGTGATGATGAACTAACTGATGCTGTTTTAACATCTCCTCCTGGCATTCCATGTGCATAGTGTGTCCACATTTCATGATTGATGAGCTCTTGATGGAGTCAAAAAGAAACTACCATAGAAACATTATTGTTAGAGCAAGTCACAAACACTTGTATGTATATAAAATCATAATATGTACCTCGTAACAAATAGGGCAGTGGTTTTTCATTGAGTTTTCCACACATGCATGATTATCACGCAACTTTATATCATAGCAAGATCCTGCATGGACACGGACAAAAATAGTCAAAATTCAAGAGTGTTAAGGGTTGCAGACTTGCAGTAGTATTAGTGAGACCCAAGACAATGGCAGAATTGTATTTAATGCAATACAACAAATAATGCAGATACTTTTATCGACTTAACTCACACTCCACAAAGCTTAATTCACACATTTGATAGGTCCTAAATTCTAAATCAGATCAGCAAGTAATAACCACCAGAAGCATATAAAAATGTTATCATAATATTTTTTTTATATAAGAAATAACAATAGCCATCGATAAATTTGTATATTTCACATGTCATATTAGATTCATCATAAGTCCATCACAAGGTTCAAAGAAACACAAACTTCAAAAGATTATGATATATGGGGACATGTACAATCAATTTAGAAGCTGAATCTAGAATAGGTTGTGATTAACTAACTATGCACATTCACCAATTGTTTTTTTGTCAAAAAGATAAAAAAAAAAACATCAGTAACAAAATGAGGTTGATTCTGCGACATGACCATATAAAATGATGGACAAAACAAGAAAGGGCCACGAGAGTGTGACACTACATACCACACTTTTCGCAATGGAAGAACTTCTCACGACCTCCAATTCTGCAATGATAAATATTCTATCATCGACCAATTTTAAAGAATTACAATATATAATTTCAGAAACATCACTATTCTTAACACTAACCTACATATTCCACATTCATTGCAATGAAACTGTTCCTTTGAAATCTAAATCACAACACGACAAGAAGTTAGTATAGTTCTCAAAACTTACGATATGAAGCAAATGGAATGTAAAATGTGTTTACATCATCTTCGTAGAACTTGCAAATATCACAAAAGTATTCCCCCATTTTCACTCCGCATTTAGTACATATCTGAGCAGCCTATCATATCAACATGTAAAATTGTTACAAACTTACATAACCTTGTAAACGTTTCAAATAATTGTGATAATCTTCTCATGACAAACCTGTTGCTCAGTACTGCAAAGTTCACAAATAACCTAAAAGAAACAACCAAACAATGAATCAATAACCTCAAAAACAATGAATTAATGAATAACCTCATCAGAAACACTCACTTGCTTGATATCATGACGAACAATCTCATGACGTTCCTTAGGGTTTGTCAATGCACTCTATACACATAACACAACAAAAAATAATCAGTTAGCAGCCTATCAAGCAGTAAACAAACCAAATATTTAACAAACTACTCATCAAATGCACTTTGTTTATATTTTGTTTATTTAATAGTTACACAAAAAAGTACATGACTATTTAAATGTGAAAAGACAACCAAAAATCTCATTCATTCATGTTTTGTAATCTGTTTGTTGTGTGACTATTTTTAATTACGTTCGAAAATATACATCCCTATTAAATTTTTTGTTACTTTAAAAGAGTGAATACTTGAGCAAACAAAAAAAAAATTATGCTCGTTTGTTTTTGTCAGTTCATTTATGTTACACGAACAAGCTCAACTTAGAGGGTTTTGGGATTGCTTATTTTTTTTTCTGCTTAACTGCTACTTATCTCTCATCATACGGCAAAACAAGCAGTTTTAAATAAGCACGTTAGTACTTGCTTATTTCAAAGTGGTTATTTGAAATGAATCCAAAATAACTTCTCATCGTCATATGTAACGTAAAACACATTATAAACAGATTAAATTAAATTATAAACTTCTAAAAACCATTACAGTATTTTTTTTTTTTGGGGTCTTATTGCATTCTATGCAAGAAAGCAATTCCAAATACTATTTCCTGTCTTCCTGAAATGCTTATTTTTACGCAAAAAATAGTAAGCAATACCAAACACTCTCTAATTATCAAACTAACACGAACAGCAAAATTCGCTCATTTAAGTCTTTGTGTCCGCACTTGACCTTAAACAAGCGAACGCAAACCTCGTTCGTATTCTTTTACTTTACTTACGGCCCTAACAAACTTTTAAGCAATAACTCGTATCTAACAAGTAATCCCAAACACAGACACATATATCTGTTCATTTAAGCCTGTCTGTGATTCTAATGTTAAACTTAAACAATCAAACACAAACAAGCCTCATTGCTATTTTTTTCGGTTATTTACGGCCCCTAACAAACTTAAACGAACAAGCCTCGATTTCTTATAACTCGTATTTAATAAGCAATCTGAAACAAACTTTTATCTAACAAGCTTACATCTTTGCTTCTAATACTAATCTTAATTCTTAAACAAACACGACCAAAACTCATTCGGTTATTTTACACCCCTACAAACTGATAATCCATAAGTCGTAATAATTAACCCGTTCGCTTCAGTTGTTATACTTAAACAAACGAACACGCCTCGCCTAAAAAACTTTTAATCCGTAACTTCTAACAGTAAACATATAAAAATTGTCATAGGTAAACAAACATAAACGAATGTTAAGTATATAAAGGAACTATTTAATCACAACCCTCTTACAAGAAAACTTTGTTTTCTTCAAACTCACATTTCTGCGGTGTCATCATAGAATCAAACATAACCAACTTTTGGCCTAAATACTTTTTTCCCAATAATACTTTTTACGACTATTAGTGGGTGTTTGATAAATATTGGGATGATGAAAGAACGTGTGCAAGAATACCTTAATTACATGTTATGCTCGTTCGTTCAATCATTAACCCAATATTTATCAAACACCCATTAATAGTCATAAAAAAGTATTATACGATAAAAGTATTTAGGCCAAAAGTTACTTATGTTTGATGTTATGATGACAAAGCAGAAACACGATTCTCTAAGTTTGAAGAAAAAAAAGTTTTTTTGTAAGAGGGTTTTGAAATAAATAGTTTGTTTAATACTTAACACTCATTTTCATATATGTTTGTTTACCTATAACAGTTTTTATATGTTTATTGTTGGGAGTAATGGATTAAAAGTTTTGTTAGGCCATAAAACGAATGTTAAGTATATAAAGGAACTATTTAATCAGAACCAGAATCGTGTTTCTACGGTGTCGTGATAGCATCAAACATAACTAACTTTTGGCCTAAATACTTTTTATCCAATAATACTTTTTTACGACTATTAGTAGGTGCTTGATAAATATTGGGTTGATGAGAGGACGGACGAGCGTGACTTGTAATTAAGGTATTCCTACACGCAAAGATTTTACCATGTGAAATCTTGTGTGCAAGAATACCTTAATTACATGTTATGACCGTGTGTCCAATCATTAACCCATAATTTATCAAACACCCACTAATAGTCGTAAATAAATATTACAGGATAAAAACTATTTATACCATAAGTTAGTTATGTTTGATGCTATGATGACACAGCAGAAACACGATTATCTAAGTTTGAAGAAAAAAAAGTTTTCTTGTAAGAGGGTCCTAGATTAAAGAGTTCGTTGAATACTTAACATTCATTTTCGTTTGTTTACCTATAACAGTTTTTATATGTTTATTGTTAAGACCTAAAAGTTTTGTTAGGGCCATAAAACGAATGTTAAGTATATAAATTAACTATTTGATCAGGATCCATTTACAAGACAACTTTGTTTTCTTAAGCTCTCAGAATCGTGTTTTTGCGGTGTCATGATAGCATCAAACATAACTAACTTTTTGCTTAAATACTTTTTATCCAATATAGTAATACTTTTTAACGATTATTAGTAGGTGTTTGATAAATTTTGGGTTAATGGCACGACGGACGGGCGTAACTTGTAATTAAGGTATTCCTGCATGCAAGACTTTACCATGTGAAATCTTGTGTGCAAGAATACCTTAGTTACATGTTATGCTTGTCCGTTATGTCATTAACCCAATATTTATCAAACACCAACTAATAGTCGTAAAAATGTATTATCGGATAAAAATATTTAAGCGAAACGTTAGTTATGTTTGATGCTATGATGACGCCGCAGAAACACGATTCTCTTAGTTTGAAGAAAAAAGGTTTTCTTGTAAGAGGGTTCTGGATTAAATAGCTTGTTTAATACTTAACATTCATTTTCGTATGTTTGTTTACCTTTAACAGTTTTTATATGTTTATTGTTAGGAGTTACGATTTAAAAGTTTTGTTAGGGCAATAAATAAACACGCCTCGCCTTAACAGAGCTTTTAATCCATAACTTCTCGCAATAAACATATAAAAACTGTCATAGGTAAACAAACACAAACGAATGTCAAGTATATAAAGGAGCTATTTAATCAAAACCCTCTTACAAGAAAACATTGTTTTCTTCAAACTCAGAGAATCGTGTTTCTACGGTGTCATGATAGCATTAAACATAACTAACTTTTGGCCTAAATATTTTTTATCCAATAATACTTTTTTACGACTATTAGTGGGTGTTTGATAAATATTAGGGTTGATGAGAGGACGGACGGGCGTAACTTGTAATTAAGGTATTCCTACACGCAAAGATTTTACCATGTGAAATCTTGTGTGCAAGAATACCTTAATTACATGTTATGACCGTCGGTCTTAACCCATAGTTTATCAAACACCCACTAATAGTCGTAAAAATATTAAAGGATAAAAACTATTTATACCATAAGTTAGTTATGTTTGATGCTATGATGACACCGCAGAAACACGATCATCTGAGTTTGAAGAAAAAAAAGTTTTCTTGTAAGAGGGTTCTGGATTAAATGATCCGTTTAATACTTAACATTCATTTTCGTTTATGTTTGTTGAGTTATGGATTAAAAGTTTTGTTAGGGCCATAAAACGAACGTTAAGTGTATAAAAGAACTATTTAATCGTGATCCTCTTACAAGAAAACTTTGTTTTCTTTAAACTCTCATAATTGTGTTTTTGCGGTGTCATGATAGCTTCAAACATAACTAACTTTTTGCCTAAATACTTTTTATCCAATATAATACTTTTTTACGATTATTAGTAGGTGTTTTATAAATATTGGGTTGATGACAGGACGGACGGGCGTAACTTGTAATTAAGGTATTCCTACATGCAAGGCTTTACCATGTGAAATCTTGTGTGCAAAAATACATTAATTACATGTTATGCCGACGGACGGGCGTAACTTGTATTAAGGTATTCAATCAAGACTTTACCATGTGATATTTATCAAACACCAACTAATAGTCGTAAAAATGTATTATCGGATAAAAGTATTTAGGCCAAATGTTAGTTATGTTTGATGCTATGATGACACCGCAGAAACACGATTCTCTAAGTTTGAAGAAAAAAAGTTTTCTTGTAAAAGGGTTCTTGATTAAATAGTTCGTTTAATAGTTAACATTCATTTTCGTTTATGTTTGTTTACAAGAAACATAAACAAGGTTGCGTCCATGTTCGTTCCGTTAAAGCAATCGTGTTCGTTTATTTGCTCGGTTAAATTTAAACGAACAACAACGAACATGAACAAGGTTGCGTCCGTGTTCATTGGGTTCGTTTACCGCCCTAGGCCGTAAATAACCGGACAAAAATCAATGAGGCTTGTTTGTGTTCGATCGTTTAAGTTTAACATTAGAAGCAAAAACGGAGGCTTAAATGAACATATATATGTGTCTATGTTTGTTTGCTAGTGTTTGGGATTGGTTGTTAGATACGAGTTATTGCTTAAAAGTTTCTTAGTGCCATAAGTAAATCGAACCAAAACGAACGAGGTTTGTGTTCGTTTGTTTAAGGTCAACAGCAGAATGGCGAGAGTGTTTGGGATTGCTTACTTTTTTCTTTTTTTTAAGTAAAAATAAGCACTTTAGGAAGATAGGAAATAGTATTTGAATTTGCTTATTTTATATAGGATGCAATAACCAAAAAAAAAAAAAAAAATAGAAGTTTACAATTTAATCTGTTTATAATTCGTAACAATAAGAGGGTGTTTGTTTAAGCTTATATGTAGGCTTACGAGCGTATTTGTGTTTCAGCTTATATTTCATAAGCCCTAATTTTCCGGCTTATTTTGAGACTCGTGAGCTTATATAAGTTTATTATTATATCATAAACTTATATTACCCAAAAGTCTTACATAAGCAGGAAAATTAGGGCTTATGAAATATAAGGCGAAATCAAATAAGCTTATAAGCCCACATATAAGCTTAAACAAACACTCCCTAAAGATAAATAAAGGAGTCGTTTTCGGTTTATTAACAGCCCTATTTAACAAACTAATATTCCGTAATCCCTAATTCGAAAATCGAAACAATAAACTCATTCGCTTGCGCTGTTATTCGACAGCTCGTAACAATAATGAACTTTATATAAGGAAGAAATAAATAAAAAAACTAACCGTAGCTTCGTTATGACAATGGCGACATGAATAAATCTGGTTACAACACGGAGCTCGTATTTTGCATCTTCTACGGTAATGAATACACCTATAAAAAAAAATTATATAATCAAATTCAAATCCAATAATATATAAAACAAAAATTAATTAATAAGATTATATGAAAGTGAAGGATGAATTACCCGTGGTCCAGTTTGCCGACGTCTAGAGGATTGTCGTTGTTTGAGGCGAAGGTGATGACGTGTCGTTTTCCGCCATGTCTGTTAGGTTTTCTGTTTTGTTTTGGGGATTTTTTATTTTTTGTATTTTGTTTTTAGGTTATTATGAATGAGGGTGACGTTTTGTTTCTTTGGGCTTGATGTTTGTTTTATACTTTGGCTATGTTTGGCGGCCGGCTACAGCGGCCTAGAGTTTTTTAAATAAGTTTTGCTTATAAAATAAGCTTTGTTTATTAGATTTACTACCAGATTTGTTGACACCTATTATTTTTAAAAAATGATAAATGAGATGATAATAAAAGTAATAATGTAAATTTGTTAAATTTAAAATATGCGTGAGTCACAATCGATTTACAACTATCGCGTTCCAATCTAAAATAGATTGACCTGAACATAAAACGATGTGTGATTTTAATGATTAATTGAATAATAACAAACCTCAGAACATTAAAAATAATGAACCATAGTATAATATAACGCGATTACATCAATGATACATACACGATACAATACGAACCTTGCTCAAATACCTTCAAGACTTCTTTATACACGACATTTGTTGTGGTTTTGGAGATTGCCATCCCGATCACAAACGACAACCTTCAAACCCCGCCTACTTTTTACTCTTGATACGGAAACGTACAATTATCCATGCGCCTGAATAGAGGTTCTTGTTAATTTAAGTACTTGAAGTCTTGTACCATTACATAAACCATTTGATTGGTCTATGTTTCTTAACAACATAATCGGCACTCCGACTTTTAAAGCAAGCATGTGGTTTGGAACACCTGAGAACTTCAACCCATTTATAAATTCAGGCAAGAAAATAGACTAATCTATGACAAAGACCAATACCACTTTTATCCACGTTGTCACAACTTAAGTAGACCATTTCTTCTCCTGGAAATTTGGCCAACAAATGTTCATTTATACTGTCGACTAACTCATTTGTGGGTGCCAAAAGCCTTTTTTTGGAAGTACGCCAGATCTTGTATGTTATCCAACATATTTGGATAAGTAAAGTCAATAATAGATGCTATGGGGTCATCAGCAGCATCTATTAGAATATCTTCCGGCACATCTATCGAAACCTCTCCTTCGTTTGGTCCTCCAAGCTTGCCGTCTCCCACATTCAATATCCATTCTGCAAATTCTCTTATCTCGCTAACATCTTCCGGTCGTGAACCCACAGTAAGCCTCATATTAGCGGTTAGCTTAAGAACTTTGCAGTAATCCCATAGGTATGATTGCTTCAAAGCACCAACAATGTCTTGGCGTGATCCTTTCGAATGACAGAAGAACACGCCTAAAATCACCGCCAAACACCATCGTCATGTTTCCAAAAGGTCGATCACACGTCATATCGGCTCCTACAGTATGTCTCAAAGACCGATCTAAAGACTCAAAACAAAGCTTATTTGTCATAGGCGCTTCATCCCAAATAATAAGCTTGCACTTTTTAACATTGCTCCCGGATCGCTTTGAGCACTTATCGAGCAAGTGGAGGTCTCATCAACGTTTGCTTTTATTGTGAAAATTTGTTTATCTCTTTAAAAGTGATGGTTCCAACAACACCAAGAAAACTTTCATGATTTGTTTGTGATCTATAACCATGTGACCAAGTCCATCACTCTCCATAGCGAAATCACCAAGCAAAATTGCACAGTTGGAGCATTGTATCTTTGCTTAACCATGGATTGCTGGAGCGTTAATTGAGTCAATGCAGATTTAATGAACAAACGGGTACCATGGTACCCGTTTTGAATGCTTTTCTTGTATGTTTGATACAACAATAATGATAGTTAAAGCATGGTACATAAACTTCTCATAGGAGTCACGGTATAAGATGATTTGATAGCTCTCCAAACTTTATAGCGACCATATGGAACTATGATAATCACATCTAAGGAGTTGTCTGTTCGCCTTATAAGACGAACAAAAATAAACGATTTACTTCTAATGGTGTTTAGTTGTATAAAAAGAGATATATAACACACAACTGGCGGTCATATATGCAGATTCAGTGTGACCCCTAATATATCGCTTGTTCAAAATTTACTAATAATAAAAATATTCTTGTCCATGAAAAAACTTTGATCATTCTTATGGCAATTTGACAACCGAAAGAAATCTACTTGCAACAAAATAGTCAAGAACAATTTATATGCAAAAGCATAACTATTGGTAATCATGGTGGATAAATTGTAAGTACATACCTCTTAACCACCTCTTTATAGATGGCATTTGTAGTAGTTTTAGATATTACCAAACAATAACCACCAATGTACGAAAATCATAAAAGCATTGATGCGCCTTCCACATTATACAACGATTTGATTTCCATCGAAACATACCGTATCATGGGCTTCAAGTTATGATCTTACGAACGCTATGCAGCTTAAGAAATTATTCATTAAGTAGATACGTTACGAATAAAGTAGGAAACAACAACGAACATAAATAGTTTTCGCCATTTCATGATGAGAATAATAAGTTTAATATTCGAGGCATATAAATTTTGGTTTATAATTATTAAAATACGTAATATGCGGTTAGCGTCAAACATTAGAGTAGCCCATATTGATTTTGTAAACACTTAAAAGTTTGAGAAAAGCAAAAGTAAGCGATAAAATGAAGTTAGCGATAAGATTATATGTAAATTTAAACAATCATACAAACGTATATATTAAAAGCAAAATGAATGATAATGTAGCATCATCACATACATGACAACTATGATTAAACATACTTTATTTCCAAATCTATCAAAGGCAACAATATATTTCGTTTTGCTATATGTACACATAAGAAGTTTCATTTCTTAATGCTACATGTACACACTCATACACATCAACACACTTTCATCTCAATTACAAATAAAAGTTGGTTAGTACAAATATATAGTATTAGCTGCAAGAAACAAAAAAATTCTAAAATAAATAGAGGACTTGAAGCCGCCAATCACACTTGAGAATCACCGAAATTATAACTTGTTGGTCATCATTTTATTTGTTACTAATGGACTTGCAACCTAACCCTTAGTCGACCACAACTTTTGGAATCTCCTAAGCAAATGGATATGAAAAAGTACAAATTAGTATTTTGGAACTTTATTTAAGTGTGTAAGTGCCAATATTTTAAAAGGGGAACAACTCGTTAATCATATATTCCATGGAACGCCCCCGCCTTTTTCCATATTAAATCCCCGGTAAACCTTCTTAACATCACCAGAAACTAAAAGTTTCTTCCTCATGGGTCAACCTCAACAAAGTTTCGACCTGAATGCTTTGCTTTTTCCTAAATAAAATGTCCATATATAGAAATTTACTTTCTGAATTCAAATGAAAGTGAATAGTTAATATGTTGAAAATGATTAAAGTCACTAACCTGGAGTTCTAATGTCAATTAAATTACATGTTTGTAGTCATTAGCAACTTTAGTAATTTTTAGTTGGTCCACCACCTTGTTTTTTGCTTCAGTAGAGTAACAATTTTAAAAGTAGCATACGAAATTTAAGTGGGTTATTATTTTAGTAATAAACCAGTTCTACCTATTTAACCCGCAAGTTATAAAACACAACTTAATTTGACCATTCATATTACCCGATTCTTTTCCTCTATTTTTGGCGCTTTTCCTCTATTTTCAGTAGAAGATGAAACTGATGATGGCTAGGAGTCAAATGAAGTTTTCCTAATCATATTTAACACATCAACTATTCAAACAAAAAGTTGGACAAGAATCGTTTGGGGTAGACCCACCCGCACCGGATCGGTTTTGACTTGTACTCAAATTGACCCATTTAAAATTGTTACCCAACCCACCGGACCTGCCTGCATAAAAATACAAACTTACTAAGAACCGCCATCAATCCTTAAATCCGAAAAGTTCTATAAAAAAATTATATACTTGCAAATTGCCAAGACCTGTTATTGTACTAAGAGGGTGTTGAAACAAAAACATGCCTATATGAAAAGAAGATAATATGAAAGCTCACTTGGTGTTATTTTTGTTCTCCCAGCAGTATATGCAGTGATTTTGTTTGTGTCTGTAAAAACGTGTCGTGAATAAAACGCTTTTATGCAGGACATAGATGGCTGAAATTAAAGTATACATGCAATTCAAGCTTACCATCTACACTTTCGATTGTGACCACCCTTGCTGGCTTACACATCTCCCACTTGGTAATTAAATGGTGTAACGATTGGTGCAACGTTCATGGTAAGTCAAACCTAATGTAACCACATCCACACCCGAACAGAAACATTATGATTTCCATTCCAATCAGGTTAGTACAATTGCTTATTTCAAAACTCTTCGTTATCACCTTTCACCATCTCGAACGAAGCACTATTACCACAATTAAAACGTAGATAATTGTACCAAATTAATCACCATAAAACATAATAATAATCTACCTGTAGCGTTGGACCTTTGGCAGGCCAATCTTGAGAATATATTTTGTCGTATTCAGATCCAAGCAAAATTTCCAGTCCGGCCTCTTGGTACATCTGTGAACATTCATATGACAAAGGAATTCAAATTTGCCTAAAAATAGGTGTCAAACATGAATTAAGATGATTACTACGATCATAGTTCTAAGACAATTTTAACGCAATTAGTTATCTTATTTCTTTACTATTTATTAAAAATCAACGCAAGTTAATCTTAATCTTAAAGGCAAAACTAAGTCATTAAATAACTTTTTCTTTTTAACGATCCTACCGGACAATTTTAGCTTTACCAATATAATCAAGACCATCATAAACAAAACCGAGATTCTTAACATCAATTCTTATTTATAACTAATACAAATAATCGCTTATTCTTGTACAATGCTACGATGATAGAATTTATACTTAAACCTCAAGCTAAACTTGAGAATGCAAAATGCAAAGAACTTAACTTAAAGATGTATAAAAACGAGATTCTTAACAACAAAATGAATGCATATTTGCAACAATATCTTCAACTAAAAAATAATAATACCGAGATTCTTAACAACAAAATGAATGCATATATGCAACAATATCTTCAACTAAAAAATAATAATGAAAGAGCTACTTGATAGATAATATGAGGTTTCTCCCAAAAGATCGTATTTTATTTTAATTTTTCATGATGCAGAAAATTCAGATACTATTTATAAGAAGAAAAAAAACTAAAATAAAATCTATTTTAAGAAAATCATAAAGATGCATATAACTTTATTCGATCAACATTGGTTAATATTATCACATGTCGTATGCACTAAAGTGGGTAGATTTTCGATACATTTGAGAAAAGGCGGTCGGTTTGTAACGTGTCACTGTATAGATAAATAAGTGTGATTAGAAACATGTACTTATGTATAATAAGATCTATGTACTTCCTACAAAATTACATGAAAAATAAAATCACATTGCTTCAAAATGCGCTACTAATGCTTTTTCTACAATGAAAGCATCCAACCCGTCAGAACCACATCGCCAGGAGTGTATCTTCCGGGTTTTCTCAAGAATGCGTTGACTATTAATTGATTTGAAAATTTTGAATGAATCAAAGAGATATGGTATACATTAATCTACATGTTTTCCGACTTGACTTATTTTGGATAGACATTATGACATTAAATCAAATAATGAAACCATAACATTTGACTTATTTTTAAGGTCTTGTTAAAACCGAATTGCATATCCAACGAATTGCACCACTTAAAAAATCGCACTTATATGACAACACTGTAGGACCATTTACATGTCTACATAAGTTGTAATTTGGATTTTATTTAGTGACTTAGTTTTGTAGGACCATTGTAGTTGGCTAATATATTTTACATGCCTCAAAACCAAAAACTAACAAACCAATAACTATAATCCAAAATGGTTATGCTTACTATTAATGGTTTCATTAATGTAATTAAAATTCAATCTTGGTATTTGATGATTATTATATGAAATGAAATGTACGATAAAATTCTTGAATTTCAATGGCGTGATAACCGAACACATGAGATGTTTATTCTTGGTTTAAACCCATGATTGTTATTAGTAATTAGTTATTATAAAATTATACAATCAAGAGTTTTAAAACGACCAACTAAAGTAGACGACTCAATTCAGTATTTGGTTCATATATACATTTCATCAAGCAGTTTGCGAGCATACATTTCATCAAGCAATTTGCAGCATAAAAAATACCTTAATTTCATCACAATTGCATCCATCAGTGAGCCACATCGGAGTTCTGTCACAATATCGCATTATATTAAAATAGATTAAATTTATATTAGCCTAATCTCTTGCTTCCAATGAGACCTTTTTAACCATTTTCATCAATCCGGATCATTTACTTACAATTAAATTGAAGAATGAAAAGAGATAAAACATGTCAAACCTCGTAAATCTTCCTCAATCACATTCTACCTACAAAAAATAAATTATTTCATAATTAATCGAAATATATCATGGTGATTTCCCCCAAATAATAGCATATTCATCAAGGTGAACTTCCCCAATTTTTTTAGGGTTCTGATTAAACAGATATATTAAAATTATAACATAATCAATCGAAATATATATCATATGTTTGGATGCTTACCAATTCGTCCATGTTGACAGCGTACAAATCACCGTATGTAACCAATTAATGACAGAGGAAGATTGATTTGAAACGTATAGAGGAAGATTGATAAGAGGTTTTGAATTCGTGTATGGTAGAAGCTTTCGATTTGTATGGTAGGAGGTGTTTTGATTTTTGGAAGTGATTGTTTTGATTTGTAAGAACCGTGTTTTGATATATGGAGGTGTGTAAATGGAGCGTGTGAGAGAGAGGTTATGAATGTATGGAGGGTATTGAATGTATTTAGTGATTTACAAAATTTACAAAAATACTGATTCACAAAACCTCCTGCATAAAAACATTGTACTATGAAGCTAATTAAGGTAGGGCATTAAACCAATTTTTAATGCAGGGTGCTAAGTAAGCTTGTACAAAAGCTTGTTTTATTATATATAATAGATGAAAGTTTTTATAAGCCATAAGTTTTCATAAGCCCAACTAATTGAAAGAGTTTAATGGAGTTTATCGATAATCAAATTACTTAAATGTTAAATACCTTTCAAAATATATTGAATTATCACGCAAAAGTTAAAATTAAATTGATGTAAATTTATGCGATTTTACATTAGTTTAGTCGTGCCTATCCCCGAGAATCACTCCTTCACTCACTTTCTTTCCTTATTTATGTGATTATGTGATAAATAATTTGCCAAATAGCTTTATAAAAATATAAGCTTCAGTTCTGGGCCAAGCTTCAGCCCATTTCGTCAAAACATACCCTCTGTCTTTATGGCATCAGTCCCTTTACCCTTAGGTAGGGAGTGTAACTGTGTACGTCTCACCTTTCTCCTACCTCTCTTTGGCAGGGTTGAGTATTATTGTTGTTGTATTGGTAACAACTAAACATGTGCCTTTTCCGTGTTTTAAGGGGGGACAAAGTTTTAGTATTAACCAGACGCTAAAGCTTAACTAGTTCTACTCGTAAGGTTATTTTAGAAAAGTAAATTCTGAAAATTCAGTAATTTGCCCACAGTGTAACTTCACCCATGTTAACTCACAGGGTAACTTGAATCTATAGATCTTGTGTGAGTATGCTGTGTGTTTAACAACTAGACCACTGGAGGTTGGTTATTACTGTAGTTGACAACTAGCTGGATAATATTTGGCTATACAGATTGATATCCCTTATAAGACTGCCCGAGACTGCCTGGTATTGTGTGTGTTATAGCCCAATAATAACAATTTTCAAGTTGATTTTCTTATTTGAGCTTAAATTTGATCAAGTTCAAATTTTAGCTACTCGAACTGCATGCAACAACCGCAAACCTATAATTAAAATTGATGCGAAGATGTAATTAGTGTGTACACAAGTCCGGCAAGACCCACAGGATAACCCTTTTTTATCTCTTTTTCCTGCTCTCAAATTTTATAAATAGCTAATGTTTGTAGTATTATTTTTGGGCAAATTGCATAAAAGGGTATCAAACTTGCATTCAATTTTAATTTAAGGTACTTAACTATTTTTTTTCTCAATTTAAGGTACCCAATTTATTTTTTATTGCAATGTTATACAATTAAGAGGTTACCAGGTCACATTTATGTAGTTAGCAGGTCACCACATTTCTGGGGAACGTGACTTGTTTTCTTCCGCCAACTTTGCTCAAGTTCTGACAAGTAATTTACATTTCAAAACCAAAAATGTCATCATAAAACAAAAAATGTTTTTCAATCAGTCAAATCTCAAAATAGCGTTAGATGCAAAAATTAATCTTTTTTAACAAATTAAAGAACATCAACTTGATGGTTCAGTAAACTTCCAAATCAATTCCAAGACAATAATGGCTGGAATTGCTTAGTGATACGGACAAAGAAAGATTAAATCAAAATTAAAATAAACAAACAAGTTGTTTTAATATTGGGCAATAACTTCGTAATGTGCATTGGTGTGTTTGAACGGATCGATAATATGAAATAAAGACATATCTAGAAAAAACAAAACACTTTAATATGAATTTTAGGAGATTAATCTTTTGCCGGGCAATTGTATAGATCGAATGAAGGATACGTTTATTCGGTTACGAATATAATGAAGATGTGTATATTGGAATACAACTAAAGTAAAACAAAAATTATAAGTTTTTGGCCGGATGTTGGTCGGGGAAGATGGAGTATGATAATGGTAACCTGGAACCTTTTGTGTAGGTAAGAGCTTCTCAACATTGCAATAGAAAATAACTTGGATACCTTATATTGAGAAAAAAATAGTTGAGTACCTTATATTGAAATTGAAGGTAAGTTTGATACCTTTTTACGCGATTTGTCCATTATTTTTCTAACACATTTCGAACACACTTTTAGCAACGTATAGAGGTTTTTGATTAAGCTAAATAATGTATTCACTTGGCTTTTAGAAACAAACACAGAATAAACCAACTTGTTCACCCATAAATTGGCCGAGCAGGCGCTTCTATGTAGAAAGTACAAGGAGAAATATCATTCACCAAATTGAATTCAAATTTATCTTTAACACAATGGACATGTAAACTACAGAAACAAACTTTTGCACCACAAGCTTTATGTTTAGTGAGCTGGCCTTAAATTGGTCCATGGTCTCCCACACATGACACGATCACCGCCCGAGAGGATTATGATATACAAAACAAAAAACAAAAAACAAAAACAAAAACAACAAGAGCAACATGACAAGACAGAGAGCCCTCTCGAATCCAAACACCATTTCAGATCCAAACATATGTATTTGATACCACTTCAAACTCATACCTGAAGATCAGCTAGTGGCATATATGAGCCCAGTTACAGATCTACTGGATTGTGCATCCACATGAATTCAGATTTCCCTCATTTTGTTTGGCTGCAGTACATAAAAGTAGAAGCCATCAGATCATCTCCTGTCGATCACCATTAACAAAAAGCATATGACATTTAAATTACGCATTCTTTTAAGAAAAAGGTAGCAAAAATGGGCGGATTTAGGTAATGGTATCCAACTTTGTAAGTATGATTACAAAAGGAACTAATTTGAAACATAACAAAGTTCAAGGACCAATTTGAAGGTGGAAATGGGAAGGTCTGGTTAGTTGAAAATAATAGATGCAAGTGAAAACGGACAAAATAATTCTTGATGTGATTGAAAATGGTTGGTCAGCTCAAAACCTACAGTATTAATGTTTACACACGACTACAAAACCTACATTATTAATGTTTACACACGACTACAAAACCTACATTATTAATGTTTACACACGACTAGTCGACTACAAAACCTACAGTATTAGAATTATTCTATAATAGTACTTTTAAATTATTTGAACCATTTATGTGTACAACTCACCTCCAATTCCTATAGTTTCACCCATTATGCCCACTAAAAACAAAATACAACATAAAGACCAGTTTTACGGAAAATGGGTCGCAATCACTGGCATCATGAAAATCTCAGGGATGATTGAATTAAACAAAATAAGGAATAAAATGGAAGAGCGGTGATACACTGACCTGACTTCTTTTTGGTGAGAACAGGCTGAAATACAACATGCATTGTAATAACTCCTCCCCCTGCAAAGGCGTCATCACGTACCCTAGATTCTGATAGTGTCTTATTGTTCTCTAAAACTTTTCCCAAATGTATAAGCTTCAAGTCATTCACTGTCTTGGGTAATTGAGATTTACCTGTTGGAATGGCAAATTAGAGTTTCAGATAACTAAATAAATCAAGAAACGAACCTAACACACATGCAAACATGTAATTGCACATCAAGTAATACATGGGCCGTAAATGCTTATAGCATAAGTGTATATAAAAGATCCATACATTATGTTCACCTTCACAATCTTATGATGCAAACTACTATAACATAACTGACTAGTAAATCTAGAGACAGAGTTTAGAGCACATAAAAATAAATAAAATTGGATAAGATCCATTCCACAATCAGATAAAGTTCAATCAGATAGCAGGGTACTGACTGGAGCCACGAATTGTAAATTTGATACAACATGATGATTCAAGTATTCAACATCCACGTTCTTATCAAAGATCAATTACCTTCCTCTCCATACTGGAATGGTATCTACAAAATGTATCGATACGCAAAAAGAGATTTTTACCATCCAGTAACAAGTTTTGTTGAATTACATTAAGATTCAATGTACAATAAGACACAATAAAGCACAATTTCATCTAAATTCGATTCACAGAAAGTCTCAGCAATATATCCAGACCTCTTTTGTGTATCAAGAGTAGTGGTCTGAACAGAGCTTGAAATAACTCTTATTGACGTTTGACCAAATTAAAATGAACTTTTACAATGTAAGCAAATGTTGCACTAAGCCAAAACACTATGATGACAAAATCAGAATCAATTAATGTATGGATGTACTTTCATTACTTTGCGAACATAAATAGCTTGATGTGTCACAATATGTAAGAGAGGTGAAACTGTCTCAACAAATACACATAAAACCAGGAACTAATTCTGCATTTATTAATCAGAATAGATCTAGGGGCGTGCATGTTGTTAGATAATGGTAGTACTCGCTGTAATGGATAATATCCAATCTGGGGTTCCTCAATTTACTAGCAATTATATATATCAAAGTTCACGTCGTCAAGTTTTTCAACAAGGAACTTACAGCCAAAAAGGATTACGAAAGGTAAAGATAAGCTGAACACATGAACCATAAAAAAGATTACCACAAACCTTGAGGCCACTCAGAAACAAGCTTTTGCTTAACAGCAACTACAGTAGTTGACGGTGCATAGCTGCCATGGCATATATCTGTTCCATCAAATATTCTAAACTTAAGTTCTACCTCCTCACTGCCTTCAGCCATCATAAACCTTATTCTCTAAACCAAACTTCTGGATCGGCTGCAAGACGTCAACAAAATAACCAGACACAGGAATATGTCCCTCTGAATTCACCTGCACAAAATTCTCAAGTTTGAAAAACTGGTTCACGTTTTCAAGAGTCTTTTTCTGACAAAAGACTATTTACAAGCAAAATACAAAATCCAACAATCACATCCAAGAGGACAAACAAACCACTACCATAACATAGAGCACGTTCATAGCATCTCATTAAGTTCGATGTCACTTTCATGTCCCCTCTCTCTCTCTCCATCCTCATTTAATAATTACTAGGATAAGATGGTTCACATCGTACAACCACAATCAGCTTATTTTTTAGTTAAATGGGGTGTGTTTGGATATGCATTCAGAAAGTGATCATATGCATTTCGAGAATAGTGCGTGAATGCGTTTCTCTGCCTCATGTTATGCCTCTTAACTTGTTTCCCATCTAATTCTCATCTAAAGCTGACAATTAGTTTTAAATAGCTTCACTAGAAATAGATGATAATAACCTACTGACATAAAGTTGCAGAAACGTATTCAACAAATTCTGATTATCTCTAAAAAAGTACTGTAAGAGATATGGGATACTAATATATATTGTATTTTACTTCACCCCTTAATAACCAATTATAACGAGGCTAATTACAATTTGATATTTGAACCTTAAAATTATATGTCACCCAACCATTTAGAAACTAAGAGGGTGTTTTGGATTGCTTATTTTATCTGCATCTGCTTATTACGAAGCACATAAGCAGTTTGAAGTGTTTGGATAATCCAAGATGCTTCTGCGAAATAAGCAATTTTGAATACGCATTTTAGGACCAGCTTATTTTAAACCTTTAAATATATGCAAACAAACTATCTCATTATTTATCATCTATATATAAATATTTTACAGCATAAGCTAGAAATAGATAAGCAATCCAAAGTCCAAACACCCTTTAATTATAATGGCATAATCACTTATAAGCCGTACATCCTACACAACATCCAAAAATTATAATCTTAAATTCACAAACCAACTCAAAACACTATCATAACTTCTACTACCTTCTTACTTTCATCAATATATCGACTTATTCCAGTATTGCAACATACCCGCGCATCCTAAACACATCCAAACGTTGTAATCGCACATCCATACACCAACTCTAAACACTGCCATAACATCTTAATTTCATCAAATAATCGACTTATTCCTATCGCAAAATACCCGCACATCCAAACATTATAATTGTAAATTCACACACCAATTCAGTTCATTACTAATACTTATTTGTTCTTATTTTCGACTCGTTATATAATCGACTTAGAGCACTATGAAGATTAAATAAGCAATCCCAAACACCCTATAATTATACGGGCATAATCACTTTTAAACCGTAAATCCTAAACGCCATCAACAACAAACAAATATCATAATCCTAATTCCACAAACCAACTCAAAACATCAAAATATCAAATGATCGACTTATTCCAGTATCACAACATAACGCACATCCTAAACAACATCCAAACATTATAATCGCAAATCAACACACTAATTCAAAAATCAAAACACTACCATTACTTCTACTTTCTTCTTATTTTCATCAAATAATCGACCTATACCAATATACCATTACCGCAACATAACAAGTTTCAAACGGCGCATCAATTCTATATTCACAGACTAATCCTAAACACTACGATAACTATGACAATTCTTCTTATTTTCGACTTCTATTTAAATTATAGACTTATTCTTCCCAAAACCGAAACCGAGCTGCAACATTTACACTATAATAAAACAAAAAAAATAATTCAAATAATTGACTTATTTCGATACCGCAAGATAATCACTTTCAAACCGCATGTCCATCAAATCATCAAAAACACAAAAACCTTATAATTCTACTTTCACACACAAAAACCTTATAACATATCTTCTTCTTTTCAACTTCTCATTAAAATTCTAGACTTATTCTTCCCAAAACCGAAACCGAGCCGCAACATTTACACCTAAACAAACACATGAAACGTCATTCAAACCGCACGTCCCATACTCACGACACACCGATTCTAAACACTACCATAGCAATAACATTTATTCTTATTTCCGACTTGTCGTAAAATAATCGACTTATTCCACTATCGCAGAAATAAATATAACAATTCTTCTTATTTTCGACAAATAGTCGACTTAATATTCGGATAACGGATTAAACCATAAGAAACATTAAAATGATTTAGAGACCTGAAAGAAGACATTAAAATCTGAATGACAGATTGGAGATGAGAATAACCACCACTTCATATGATCCAACGGCTAACAATCACACTAACTAATTCGTTACTGCAATAAACAACAAATCTCATTAATTTTTATAAAAAGTTAATTTATTTAATTGAGAGTGTGAATGTGATTAATTTTATTTTTACCTGACAAAGATGCCATTAACGAATGAATGAATTTGATGATTTGATTGATTTAAACAGTTTTCTTATTAGGGTTTGAAAGGTGGGTGAAGAACAGTTTTATGATTGGGGGATTTTTTTGCTTTTTTTTGGAATAAGATTTTTTCGGTTGCAGTTTTTAACTGATTTTTTTTTTCAAAAAGTTTTAGTTGAGTTAAATATAAATTTTGAGAACTTTTCAGAACCATTTAGATCAATAAAATTTTGAATTATTAAGGCATGTTTGTGCACGAACTTTTTGAGGAATGTTAGCTTTTATTCTGAAAATAATCTCTTTAAAATATATATTTCTGTTTGGATCATTAACTTCAAGTTTTTATTTCAAACAAATAAATTTCATATGTTTGTGAAATTAATTGTAAGTTAAATCAGAAATGTTGTAAGTTGTAGAAATGTAAATCATAACGTGAGCTTCTGAGTTGTATCTTTTTTCAATAAAAGTGTTTGGTAAATTAATTGTTAAATGTAATTATAAAATCGTTAACATTTATTTTGTCTTAATTTCAGAGATATTTAAAAGTTCATGAATCGCCTTTTCATTTAAACTACTTGTTTAAAATAAAAGCGCAAGTTGATGATCCAAACGAGAATACTTATTTTGGAGGAAATTATTGTTATAACAAAAAGCTTTGTACCCAAAAAAAGTGCGTCTAAACAGACCCTAAATTTTTTTATTTAATTCAAAAAGACATAATAGTAAAACACATTTTCATTTTTTTATTTGATTTTTTAATAACAAAGGTCTTTAAGCTTTTAAATTTTCATTTTTTTAATTTTATATTATTTTTGTGCATGCATTTTTCAAACAGGTGCATAATTTTTTTCTTCCAAAATTGTAATTTAGCATATGTTTTTTGCGTATAATTGTTTAGACATCAAATTTGTTTTGCTTAAAACAGTAATTGCACATATTTTTATGGTGTACATTCAATAATCTTTGAAATTTATAACCAAAAACATAAACATATACATATAACATCTAAATTTATAACAAACCAAAACATAAATAGTACACACAAAATTTGATATAAAATGAAATACAAATAAAATGCAAATGTATCTTGTTAAATATATATGTGCACATCAATAAAAACATGTGTGCACTCTTCCAAGAACATACATGCACGGTTCACTTTCTCATAAAATCGTTAGAACATATAGATGTCACGTCATTCAAAAACATGTGTGCACTCTTCCAACAACATATGTGTACGTTGCGCTTTCTCGTCAAGTTCATTAGAACATATATGACCGTCTTCTAAAAACATATGTGCACGCTGCAATTTTTTATGAGCATCGATCTTGCTTTAACTGCACATTGAAGAGAACATACATAATTATTATAACATTTAAAAAAGTAAAGTTCTTAAAATATAATTAACAAAAGAATCTCTCTTTTAACATGCAACAAATACAAAAAAGAAAATAAAAGAAAGAGAAAAGTACCAAAATGAGGCAAAATCTTTTTTGAAGTCTTCATCATGGTCATTTTTTAAGCCAATTCTCAAAATGGTAATACTCAAATAATCAACTCCGCAACTCCACCCATTGCTCGACACGTGTTGGACACGTGTCAAATTTTGAGTGGAGTTGGACACTTGTCGAGTATTGAGTGGAGTTGCGGAGTTGAGTAGTTGCGGAGTTGGACACGTGTCAAACTTTCGATGGAGTTGCGGAATTGAGTAGTTGAATATGATCATTTTGGGAATTAGCTTAAAAAATTACCATGATGGGGACTTCGAAAAAGATTATCCCATTTTGGTACTTTTCTCTAATAGAAATTAAAAGCACAAACACCGAGCTAGCTAGTCACATTTTTATTATGATATAATGGAGAATTACCTAACGTATTTAGTAGGTTACCTATGAATTACCTAACATATTTAATAGAATATTCTAATCAATATTCGTTTAAGACCATAATCTTTGTTTTTAGCATATTTTGAAAGCTCATTATCAAACTAAGATTACGTACTTTACACTAAACTTTGTTTCTATAGCGTATGATCGCTCAATAAAGAATCAATTTGTGTGTTTAAAACTAGTCTTTTCTAACCACATAAATAATCGTTCACAAGTTATACTCTAAAACTTGTAGTTAAGGTTGGAACATATATGCAGGAAGGTGGGATCTATGTTTGCACTTTTGTTAAGGTGTTTGAGAACATGCGTCTACATAACTACATATATACACATTCATTATCCATCTATGAGCATCATTATATCACACACGCACAGAAAGACGCATGCATCTTTATCCCCCAAATAAAAGAAATGAATTACCATAAAAAGTACTCTTATTTCACAGATCCAAAGGACACATATTTTATGGGATTATTATGAACCACACCATCCTACCACATCCAGATCTGCACACGACAACAAAAGGGGCAATGTTTTCTTTTTTGATTTGTGTTTAAAAACTAATAAAACCGATCAATAGAATTTGTTTTACACATATCAATAACTAAAAGGATAAAGAAGATGACGCACCATTGGTTGATTAATACACCAAAAAATCATCCAAACATGTTGCATACCAATATAAAACCAAAACTCATTCGAACATCCAACTTAGTACGAAAACAACTTCTTCAGACGAATATAATGGCACAATCACTTATAAGTCGTACATCCTACACAACATCCAAACATTATAATCGTAAATTCACAAACCAACTGAAAACACTACCATAACTTCTACAACCTCCTTACTTTCATCAATATATCGACATATTCCAGTATTGCAACATATCGACTTATTCTAGTATTGCAACATACCCACACATCCTAAACAACATCCAAACGTTATAATTGTAAACCCACACACCAATTCTAAACACTGTTATAACATCTTATTTTCATCAAATAATCGACTTATTCCACTATCACAAAATAACCACACATCCAAACATTATAACTGTAAATCCACACACCAATTCAATTCACTACTAAACTTATTTGTTCTTATTTTCGACTTCTCGTTAAATAATAGACTTAGTGCATTACGAGGAGATTAAATAAGCAATCCCAAACACCCTATAATTATACAGGCATAATCATTTTTTAAACCGTAAATCCTAAACGACCATCAACAACAAACAAATATCATAATCCAAATTTACAAACCAACTCAAAACATCAAAGTATCAAATAATCGACTTATTCCGGTATCACAACATAACCGCACATCCTAAACAACATCCAGACATTATAATCGCAAATCCACACACCAATTCAAAACACTACCATTTCTTCTAGTTTATTCTTATTTTCATCAAATAATCGACCTATACCAATATACCATTAATGCAACATAACAAATTTCAAACGGCACATCAATTCTATATTCACAAACTAATTCTAAACACTACCATAACTATGACAATTCTCTTTATTTTCAACTTCTCGTTAAAATTAAAGACTTATTATTCCCAAAACCAAAACCGAGCCGCAACATTTACACTATAACAAAAAAAAAAAAAAAAAAAAAAAAAATCATTCAAATAATTGACTTTATTTCGCTAACGCAACATAATCACTTTCAAACCGCACGTCCATCAAATCATCAACATAAAAACATTATAATTCTACTTTCACACACCAATTCTAAACACTACCATAGCTATATAACATTTATTCTTTATTCTTATTTTTTACTTCTTGCAAAATAATCGACTTAGTCAACTATCGCAGAAAAAACTGCACATCTAATTCTAAACACTACCATAACTATAACATATCTTCTTATTTTCAACTTCTCGTTAAAATTATATACTTATTCTTCCCAAAACCAAAACCGAGCCGCAACATTTACACCTTAACAAACACTATCAAAACAGATGAATCGTCATTCAAACCACACGTCCTATACTCACGACACACCGATTCTAAACACTACCATAACTATAACATATCTTCTTATTTTCGACTTCTCGTTAAATAATCGACTTATTATTCCGATAACCGATACCGAAGCGCACTTAAACCATAAGAAACATTAAAATAATTGAGACCTGAAAGAAGACATAAAAATCTGAATGACAGATTGGAGATGAGAATAACCACCACTTCATATGATCCAACGGCTAACAATGACACTAACTAATTCGTTATTACAAAAAACAACAGATCTCATTAATTATTATAAAAAGTTTATTTATTTAATTAAGAGTGTGAATGTGGTTAGATTTTTTTTACCTGACAAAGATGCCATTAACGAATGAATTTGATGGTTTGATTGATTGGTTGATTGATTTAAACAGTTTTTTTAGGGTTTTAAAGCTGGTGAAGAACAGTTTTATGATTTGGGGATTTTTTTTGGAATAGGATTTTTTCGGTTGCACTTTTTAACTGACTTTTTGTTTTTATATTTCAAAAAGTTTTAGTTATACTTAGTGTTAAATATAAATTTAGTGTCACGTTCAACGGAGAACCGTTATTTTTGTACAGAATTTTACAGAACCACTTTAGATGAATAAGAATTTTGAATTATTAAATTTTTTTATTTAATTCAAAAAAGCATAATAATAAAACACATTTTCACTTTTTCATTTGATTTTTTATAAAAAAGTATTTAAGCTTTTAAATTTCCATTTTTTAAATTTTATATTATTTTTGTGCATGCATTTTTCAAACAGGTGCATAATGTTTTTTCTTCTAAATATTGTAACTTTGTGATGAGTGTGCAAATACTCATCATTTTTGTACCTTTTAGATCTAAAACATCCGAAACATCGAAATGCATCAAAATAATAAAAATATCACAAATAAGTGTTTTATGTGTTTTAAATGCAAAATACCAAAATCGGTGAAAACGTATCAAGTTTGCATAATTGGCGTTTTAGTCCCTCAAGTTTCAAAAGTTGTCAAAAATGGTCCTGGTAAATCAAAATAAAGCAAAATATCATTTAAGGTCCATGGGATTCAAAAGTTGTCAAAACAAACCCTTCAAAGTTTGAAAATTACAAAATGACAACTTTGGTCCCCAACTTTACAAAAGTGTCAAAATCATCCTGGGTGTTTAAAATGGAAATTATTCAAACTACACCCTTGTACTATTCAAATGTGGCATATTTGGTCCTTATATGATAAGTTTTGAGAAAATTACAAGTTTGGTCCCAGAGTTACAAAGTTGGCGAGTTTGGTCCTTGGATTTATAAAAATGGAAATTTATGCAATATTGGTCCTTGTACTAACCATTAATTGCAGGTTTAGTCTTTGTGTTAACTTTGGAAAAGTTTCAACTTCAGTCCCTCAGTTTTTCAGAATATTACATGAATGGTCCTTGGGCTTATATTTCTACAAACCAAACGGATCCCTTTTGATATTAAACCCAAAAACACAACCCAATCCCAGCTGGCCCAATATCAAGCCCAAACCCACGTTTTTAAATATAATACCGCCACCACTGTACACCCTTCTCTCCCACACCTGCTATCCCAAAACCAGTGGTATTCTTCACCACCTCATCACCCCAGCTGTCTACCTACTCTCACCACTACCTTCTCTTTGTCCCCTCCACCTCTACATCCTCCCAAAATTCTTTAAATGCAAAAAACCTGCTCAAATAGACTTTTGGCGCCAAAATGCCAAATGGACGAATATGATGAATTCAATGGATCCAATGGTTGGAAAGAAGTGGGAAAGTCTCAGAGGTCGACACAAAGCTTAATAAGATCTTTATAAAGAAGAAAATAGGCAATGTGGATACTATCTAGTATAATTTTTAAATTTCTTAGTCGTTTTAATTACTTTAAGCTTTCCATTGTAATTTCAAGTTTTAAGCACTTTGTTTAAGTATTTCGATTGTATTGTACATCTTTATCAATAATCAATTTCAAGTTTCATTATTATTTTCAAGTTTATGCATTTTCAAGCTTAAAATCTCAATTTAGCTTAATGTTGTTTGTAGTGTTATTTTGGACTCATAAGCTCATATAAGCTCCTTATATAGCTTATGTAAGCTATTAGATACCTTTAAAATCGGTTATAGACATAAAAGCAAAAATACCAAAAATACTCAAAATAGTGAGAAAATCAAAAATCGGTGGAGAAGATGAAAGAGACATTGGAGCGAGGTTGATTTTGGATTGCCTTGGTTTAGTGCTTCTTGGGAAGCTATAGGTTGTGTTTTCGACTCTTGGTTCTCGGTTTTGAGCTTGGAAGCAACTTGTAAGCTTAATTCTTAATTTTGGCATTTCCTTTGTTCAAGTGCTTATAAACCGCTTATCTCGTGCTTCTATGCTTATTTAGTGTTTGCTAGTTAGATTATAGCTTAATATTGCATGCTTGTTCTCTTTAATTTGTAGTTGTTAAAAATCATAGTTTAACGATCATATTAGCATAATTGTCATATCGATTTCTATGTTGTTATTGTTGTTGTTTAATGTTTCTTTAGTCTCATTAAATGATAATATAAGGTCCAGAATCGGTTGTATGGTCTTAACCTGTGGAATCATTTGAAATTCACCAAATCAGTTAGTTAAAGTTTTGTTTGGATTCACTGTATTTCCTGTGTTAAAGGTTATTTGTGTTGTTGCTTGTTGTTGTTTATAGTCACACTAGTACCTAATAACTCATTGCAACAATAAAAACCAGTGCTCATTTGATAAAAAGTCAAAATATCCTTTGATCACATCTTGTTTATTAACTGTTGGATTTTCATGTTCCATGATCATGTTTTCATGTTCATAAGTTGATAATATTGATCAAACCAGTCTTAATTCACCTTATTACAACATAATTAGTAAGTAGGATTGATCCAAAGTTCATTAGAGTCAACTTGATAGTGTAATTTAAAAAGTCAAAATTTTCAGTTTAGTCGTTTTTGAATAAACTAGATAATTTTATATAGGATTTAATATTAAGTTTCAAGATTTGGCTTTTGGGATATTAATATTCAACTGCTCATCTTTATCATAGTATTTTTTATAATTTCTAGTTAGCTTATTTAACTGCTTATTTCTTATTTTCTTTTAAGCCCTTTTCTAAAAAAGTGCCCTGTGCACAGTTGATTGAGTCTTTTTCACAAGCTAATAAAAAGCTCATTAGTAAACCTTAGCTTGTGAATTTTGTTTTTTTGGAAAGCTAACCTAGCTGTCTTAAAGTTCCAAGCTTAATTTTTTACTTTCTAGCTTATTTGATAGAAATGCAAGTAGCTTTTAAGTTGTCCCATTTCGTACACCGAACACTCGCTCTTAGCAAGCTTTTCACAAGCTCACACAGAGCTTAATAGTGGGTCAAACCTTGTATATTTTGGTTTTCTGAGAAGCTCACCTAACAAGCTTGTTGCCTCAGTGCTTATTTTGAGCTTTGGAGCTTTTGCCCCTAGCTTAATCTAGCCTACAAAAACTGTGCAGGCTTGTTTGTTTACTTGGTTTAGTAGAAGTGCTTATTTGCTTATTAAAAGCTTATCAGTATGATTCTGTGTGCCTTTTAGCTTAATATAAGTAGCTTTAGCTTATTTACATCTTATTTTAACTTTGGTTCCAGTTTGTAAGTTTATTTGAGCTTAAAAAAATCAAAATAAGCCATAAGCTCAACTGTTAAGCTCTTTAGCTTTCAAACTGCTTATTTTTAAGTTTCAAAATTTTTGTTTTTATTAAAGTTGCTTATAATCAGTAGTTAAATAGTTTTGTAAAATAAAAAACACAAAAACATCATTTTAAAAATAGTGATAACGTTTATTTAATAGAATTTAGCTTTTTAATTTTCTTTTTCAACTTATTATTAAGCACTTTCTGTTTTTATAATTTTCTTAGCTTTCTGTCATCATAGGATAATTTTATAAAAATTTCAGAATTTTCTTAGTTTATTTAGTATTTATTAAAATTTAAAATAGTTAAAAGTATTAAATAATTAATAATAAATAAATAAATAACATAAAAATATCTTTCAGTTTTAAAATTAGTTTTCTAATATTTTAGATTTTTCTAAGTTAAAATTTCATTTTCTAGGTTAATCTTATATTTTCTTGTATTTAAGTGTATTTTAAATAATTAATAAATAGTAATTAATTAATAATAAATAGATAAAAAGTGTAAAAAATATATTTTCAGTTTTAAAATTAGTTTTATAATATTTTAGATTTTTCTAAATCATAATTTTAATTTTCTAGCTTTATTTCATATTTTATTATATTTTAGGGTATTATTAAATAGTTAAAAATAGTTTTTAATTAATAATAATTACATAAATAGTAATAAAAATAATTTTAATTTTCCAATAATTTTCTTTTATTATTAGCATTGTAAAAATATCATTTTTATATCTGTAGGTGTTTTATTCTTTTAAATTTACGTTTTATTTTGTACGTTTACGTAGAATTTAGTAAACGTACGCGTTCACATTTGTTTAATCTGATTGTTGTACTTTATAATTCTGTATCCAAATACCATTCCAATCAATCAGTAGTGTAATTACCAATCAAAATCCTTACAGATCATTATCCTTAGTGATCATTCTATCATCTGAACGTTTTCAACACCATTAATCCTCCGTGGACTTAACGACCGGAATCCACTATATTCCAAGGAAATTGCATTGGTTTTAGACCTGTTTGAATTTTATTACGGTTGACCATTCACAAGTGATTGACTTGTGTAATAAACTTGACAGTTTAAGCGAATCAGACATCAAAGTTGTTTTGCTTAAAACAATAATTGCACATATTTTTATGGTGTACATTCAATAATCTTTGAAATTTATAACCAAAAACATAAACATATACATATAACATCTAAATTTATAACAAACCAAAACATAAATAGTTACACACAAAATTTGATATAAAATGAAATACAATTAAAATGCAAATGTATCTTGTTAAATATATATGTGCACATCAATAAAAACATGTGTGCACTCTTCCAAGAACATACATGCATGGTTCACTTTCTCATAAAATCGTTAGAACATATAGATGTACACGTCATTCAAAAACATGTGTGCACTCTTTCAACAAGATATGTGTACGTTGCGCTTTCTAATCAAGTTCATTAGAACATATGTGACCGTCTTCTAAAAACATATGCGCACGCTGTAATTTTTTATGAGCATCGATCTTGCTTTAACTGCACATTGAAGAGAACATACATAATTATTATAACATTTAAAAAAGTAAGGTTCTTAAAATATAATTAGCAAAAGAATTTCTCTTTTAACGTGCAACAAATACAAAAGGGAAAATAATAGAAAGAGAAAAGTACCAAAATGAGACAAAATCTTTTTTGAAGTCTTCATTATGGTCATTTTTTAAGCCAATTCCCAAAATGGTCATACTCAACTCCGTAACTCCACCCATTGCTCGACACGTGTTGGACACGTGTCAAATTTTGAGTGGAGTTGGACACTTGTCGAGTATTGAGTAGAGTTGCGGAGTTGGACACGTGTCAAACTTTGGGTGGAGTTGCGGAGTTGAGTAGTTGAATATGACTATTTTGGGAATTGGCTTAAAAAATGACCATGATGGGGACTTCGAAAAAGATTGTCCCATTTTGGTAAATTAAAAGCACAAACACCGAGCTAGCTAGTCACATTTTTATTCTGATATAATGGAGAATTACCTAACGTATTTAGTAGGTTACCTATGAATGCTTGTCCTAGACTATGCAACGGACAATGCTGTCATTTTATGCCTAGTTTGGATTTGATTATACTACACTCCTGTATGATATTTAATAGTATATTCTAATCAATATTCGTTTAAGACCATAATCTTTGTTTTTAGCATATTTTGAAAGCTCATTATCAAACTGAGATTACGTACTTTACACTAAACTTTGTTTCTATAGCGTATTTTTTATCGCTCAATAAAGAATCAATATTGTGTGTTTAAAACTAGTCTTTTCTAACCACATAAATAATCGTTCACAAGTTATACTCCAAAACTTGTAGTTAAGGTTGGAACATATATGCAGGAAGGTGGGATCTATGTTTGCACTTTAGTTAAGGTGTTTGAGAACATGCGTGTAGATAACTACATATAGAAACATTCATTATCCATCTATGAGCATCATTATATCACACACGCACAGAAAAACGCATTCATCTTCATCCCCCAAATAAAAGAAATGAATCACCATAATAAGTACTCTTATTTCACAGATCCAAAGGACATATATTTTATGGGATTATTATGAACCACACCATTCTACCACACCCTGCACACGACAACAAAAGGGGCAATGTTTTCTTTTTTGTTTTGTGTTTAAAAACTAATAAAACCGATCAATAGAATTTGTTTTACACATATCAATAACTAAAAGGATAAAGAAGATGATGCACCATTGGTTGATTAATATACCAAAAAATCATCCAAACATGTTGCATACCAATATAAAACCAAAACTCATTCGAACATCCAACTTAGTATGAAAACAACTTCTTCAGACGAATATAAACCAACTAATTGATGTGTCTGAGCTCGTCAATGCTTGGCTGGTATTCGTCAATAGATTCCACCAGAAATGAATTCAAGTGGTCATGTGGAAAGTTTTCCTACACATGATCATGAACTGTTAGATCCACCAATGGCGGAACTCTTTAGGGGCAGGGGAGGGTCCCGCCCCCCCAAAATTTACGGCAACTAGTGTAATATTATAGGTTTTAGGAGTAATTTAGTTGATAATTCAAACAAATCTCCGATTCGGCCACTCCAAACTAAATTTGCCCCCCCCCCCCAAAATGAATGTTCAAGTTCCGCCATTAGATCCACCCAATCGAAGTAATGACATGTGTCATATTTCATTGATCTCTCAATGCCAACTCAATGAATCCAAAGGTGGCATATTTCATTAATCTCTCAATGTCAAATGTAATCTTCTCGTCTCCAATTTCAAGAGAGATATTTTTGTTGAACACGTCGATCATGGCATGTGTAGTTGCTATGAAAGGCTGCCCTAAGAGGATTGGGACTTTCGAATCTTCTTCTATGTCAAGGATGACAAAATCAATCGAAAATACGAGTTTATCAATCTTAACAATGACATTTTCCGCAATTCCTCTAGGGAATTGAGTGGTTTTGTTGGCCAATTCGATGCACATTCGAGTTGGTCTTAATTCTACAAGCTCTAATCTGTTGTACAAGGAGTACGACATAAGACTAATGCTTGCTCCTAAATCAATAAGAGCTTTATCAAAGGTTAGGCCTCCTATGGTGCATGGTATGGTGAAACTCCCTGGGTCTCTTTCTTTTGAGGGCATTTGCTAAGAAGAATGGCAGAGCATCTCTCATTCAATGTAACTTGTGACGTGTCCTCTAGTCTCCTATGGGTCAATAGATCCTTCATGAACTTAGCATACTTAGGCATTTTCTCTAGTGCCTCTACAAATGGAATGTTGATGCTAAGTTGATGGAGTTTCTCCAAAAATTGCTTAAACTGCTCTTGTTCCTTTTCTTTCCTAAGCCTCCTTGGGAATGGAATGGGCGGTGTGTAAGGCTCACTAATCTTACTTTGCACTACTGGTTCCTTCGTGGTCTTCGTTTCTTTGGTATCTTATTTTGGTGAGATCTCTTGTATCAGGGTTTCGGAATTCGTAGGATAGACTGGACATTCATAATTTAAACAACTCCTAGTAGTGATGGTGAGAGACAGATCTCGTGGGTTGGTCTCAGTAGCACTAGGAAGTT